>OVBA01007862.1:0-13636 GCA_900406435.1 Lepidium aucheri | reverse complement strand
ATCAAGCATTGAACTAAAACAAGGACAATCACCATAACTACATGAACTGTTGATAGTGGGAGTTTATATCACACTTAGTATGGTGAGAGATTGAAGGAGGTTGGGAGTATTGATTAGTTCTGTTCAAAACTGAAGCTTGTTCAGTTCGAACAGAATTGGTTGGTTTTAGTACATTTCAATTAGACATGATTTAACAGTTACAATAAAAATCATTTGTTCCAGAATCAACATTCACTAATGACCACTCATTTTCGTACATTAACAGTTTAAAAGATTCACTTTCGGCGATCAACCAGAGTTACAATTTCAAAACTCAGTTCATTCAATGTCAATTAAAACAATTCAATTTACTCATTCAATATCTATTCATTCAAACAATATATATAAGTATACATTTACATTTGTTATCAACTCAAACACTAAATCCCCGAGAAGTCAACCAAAACACAACACAGAAATCATTTATAACAAGTTAACCAAATACTTCACAGAAATCATATTTCTATAAATCAGTAGACAAATCATATATCTACATATTCACAGAGAAATGACTAACCTTGGTTGCAGAACAGAAACCACTTTGTCCCCAATAATTGACCGAGCTCCTCAAACCATTGCCAATCAATCCTCACACAAAAATCAAACACCGATTAGCTATATAGCCAAAGATTCTTATATAAATGAGATTACAGAAACAAATAACAGACTGGAAACATAATCATTGCTCATATTGATACAATAATTTACCGTAAATCAAAGAGCAACACAATAACAGAAATTACGTTCTCATTCTTCCTAAATATCACTCTACAACGATGATAAAGACCAAAAAATTCATTTTCTCCTAAATTTTAAACCCTAATATCACAGATCGATGAAACTCTAGATCCATCAATCGGTAAATAACGACAATTACGATCACAAACAAACATCAAATAACTCTAAACCAATGGTTAACAACTAAATTTCAATAACCCCTAAATTATTAACCCTAATTTCACAAATCGCATAAACCCTATCTCGATTTAATGGCAAATCGATACACAATCACGCATGCAATACCTCTACTAAGATGATTAACGACGAATCAAACAAAAGCCCTAAATCACAACACCCAAAATTTTCCGAAAATAATAGAACCCTAAATTTACTATCCACCTGAAAGCAAACCGAAAAGGAGACGAAGACTTTACCTTCGCCGGAAAACCGATTAATCGGCACGGAATTCCTCACCGAGCTTCGCCGTCGTCGTTTCGAGCCAATCGTTTTGAATCACCTCTTTCGTCGCCAGAGAGAAGAAGACAGAGAGAGAAGAAATAGAGAGAGAAAGTTATCGCGTTTTTGTGATAACTATATTTTTTTTTCGCTTTTATATTTCCCTTCCGACCAATCAAGAAACGCCACGTATGCGTTTCATATTTGCGAAATCGTTTTTTATTTAAGAAACGATCTTTCGTGATTTCTTCATTTTAATCAATTTTTTATTCATTTAAAAACATAAGAAACGGTCGAGATACGACCGATAATGCTGGTCTTAAAGTTCTATAATAAGAACCCCTGAGTACTTTCTTTCAAACATTTTTACTTTTTTAATATTATAAATAAGAATCCCAAATTTTAAAAACCCATCATTGAGGATGGTGTCGGTATACTAAAATCCAAACTGCTATAGACTAAAATAATAAATGTCATTTATTAATAATTTTATATCATAAGGAAATAAGGTTTTTGATATTCGTTTTTAGATATCCTCTTTTAACCTATAACACTAAATTCAATCTTCTATTTTAGGATCTTTGTGGAGAAAAATACTAAATTCCCATTCTGCTTATAATATCTCATTTCTGAAGAAGACAAATGTTAAATAGAATATATAACCGTAGATGCCATGTGTCACAATTAGATAAGTGATAAGATTCAAGAAATCAGGAGCGTTAGCGTTAATAAACACTAACCTTCACAGGATTTATTTCTACACACTCCTTAGTTAAGTCTTGGTACTTTGTAATCATCACAAGTATATCAATACTTTCATTCTCTTTGTTTTCTCCGTTGATGAGTTTCAAAACCTCTAAGCTTGAGGTAATCCTTTGAAACACTTCTCGCTTATTGTTTTGTCATCGAAACTTGATTTGACATCGGTCTCTACTGGTTTTGTTTTTGTGATTGTTATGAACATTGATGCAGCCTGTAAAAGGGCAAACATCAGTTCGATGTTGTAAGACAAAGCAAGATGTTAGATCATCGACCAAGACCTCTAGATTGCCAGTCTTGAGCCAAAAAACTGTAAGATGTGTTGAACCGTCAGCTAGAGAGATTAATACTGCTCATAGAGAAGTGACAAAGATCTTGAGTTCGAGCTGTGACTCGAGCAAATGGACAGGGAATTTCATTCTTATGATCGAGCTTCGAAGGAAGATCATCGCTTTTAGAAGCATCATTGATCTCCCTCCTCTTAGTGCTCAACTTTCTACAATCAGTGTAGGCTTACATTTTTTTCCTCTGAAATTGTCGTATATTTGACCTGCACTCACTCACTCACTAACGCAGACACTAGTGAAGTCATCAGTGATTTATATACTTGATTAATTTTTCCTGTTATTATTTGTTTTTTAATGGCTACTGGTAGATGGTGATGCGTACGATGAAGGATCTCAACAAGCTTTGTCCTGAGATCGTTGAAAGCTCGCAAATCATCGATATGAGACGTGCAGAAGTCGATAAGGTTTATGTATGAAAATTCATCTTATAACAAAGATTGTCTGTGAGACTGATTTTATTTTATCGATGTTTGATCAAAACTCTTGCAACAGTTGCTGGACCAATTCTACAACTCTTTGAAATCAATTGGAGATTCATGGATTGATGACCACCAATGGATCATAAAATCCAAGTATAGGAACAGTAGCCTTAGGAAGAATCTATCCGATCGACTTGGTAATATATATATACCAAAGTCTTATGATTAGTTTATACACTTTTCACATGATACAAATCTTGCACCATCTCAGTCTATGGTTGTTGCAGTGGAAAAGGTGCTAGCTGCATTAGATGGACTGATTAAGGGGATGAAGGAGAGGCTCAGTTTGACGGAGATGGGTAGAGACGAAACGAAGAAAAGAGTTAGTCCTCGGAGTAAAGCATCGATCAACCGATCAGAATCATTGGCGAAGCAAATGAGAACACCAAGAACAGTGCAGAAGCCACCGAGTAAAGTTGGAGACTTTGCAAGCTCTGTTTCAAGTCTTCCTAGAAATTTGAGGATGCAAACGCTCGTAAAGCTTAGTCCAATCGATGTAAAGCAACTCGCTAACAAGAAGCTTTGCGAGAAAGAAGCTCAGAGATATAATGGTGATGGGAATGATGAGGATTTTAAAGATAAGAAGAGTGAAAGAGAGAGGAATGAGATGGATAAAGCAAAAGAAAATATTCTTGAGGAACAAGATAGTGTGAACAATCAGACTGATGATAAAAGTTGCTCAAATCTTTCAGAGAAATCAGAAATTGTTTCGGAACCTTCGGCACCAGGAGATTCAACACAATCTGCCCCTCGATTGGCTACAGGAAAAGGACTGGCTGCTCTGGCACGGGGGGCTGCATCACTATCGACACAACCACCACTTTCAATGGCTGCCAGAAAAGAACAGGCTGCTCGTACTCCTCCTCCACCTCCAGGGGAGGCATCACAACCGGCACAACCACCACGTCCAATGGCTGCTGGAAAAGGACAGGTTGTTCGGCCTCCTCCTCCTCCACCTTCACATGCAGGGGCTGCATCACAACCAGCACAACCACCACTTCCGATGGCTGCTGGAAAAATTCAGGTTGCTCTGCCACCTCCTCCTCCACCTCCACCTCCACCTCCACCTCCAGGGGTTGCATCACAACCAGCACTTCCAATGGCTGCAGGAAAAGGACAGATTTCTCGGCCTCCTCCTCCACCTCCAGGGGCTGCAAAGCTACCTTCACCATCGCCACCTGGCTCAAGAGGAAGCGTGGGAGCCAAAAAAAGTATTGGTAAATTGAGGAGATCAACTCAACTAGGTAGCCTATACAGATTCCTCAAGGCAAAATTAGAAGGGAAGTATCATGAACCAAGATCTCGTGGTGCGTGCGGGGGAAGCAAAGGCAGGAATGGAAGCGTCTCAGCCAACGGAAAGCAAGGAATGGCTGATGCTCTTGCTGAGATAACAAAGAAGTAAATCACTTTTCACTTACAAACAGCAAAACCACACAACAACGTCAAAACTGATACTTACTTTTATGTTTTAATGTCTATACAGGTCTCCATATTTTCAGAAAATAGAAGAGGATGTTCAAATGTACATGAAATCAATCAATGTGCTTAAGACAGAGATTTCCAAGTTCCAGAATAAAGACGTTAGGGAGCTTCAGCAATTCCACCATTATGTCGAATCAGTTCTTAATAAACTAGAAGATGAAACACAGGTCAGTGACAACAGCAGAATTGACTGATGTCACAAACTTTCTTCATTTTTTATTCAGATTTTGTAATCACAAAAATCTTTGAACTTGGTTAGGTTCTCGCGAGATGTGAAGGATTCCCGCATAATAAACTCGAAGTGATAAGAACGGCTGCTGCATTAAACTCGAAGCTGCAGGAAAAGATCAAAGAGCTGAAGAACTGGAAGATGGAGTCTCCCGCAAACCAACTTCTTGATAAGACTGATCGTTACTTTACAAAGGCAAGTCATAGAAATACTGATTTTGCTAGAATCTTTGCTTTCCCTTTTTTTTTGGGGTTATATCCTCTTCCAGGTAGCTCAATTAATCAAAATCGAATGATCAGAACAGATCAGAAGAGAGATCGAAAATCTAGACCAGATCAAAGAAGAAGAGGAAAGAAAGTTTAAGAGCCATAACATCCATTTCGACTTCTGTATCCTCGTTGAGATTAAGGAATTAATGGTTGATATCTCTTCAGGCTGCATGGAACTGGCATTGAAGGTAGGGCTAACCACAAGATCACTCTTGTTTGAAACCCTTTTAACCGGACTCTCTTTGTTTAAACTCACAGGAAAAGAGGGAGGCAAAGAATGCATCGCAAACTACTGTAGAATTACAAGAGGCGAAGCCAAGACTGAAGAATAAGACAGCTTGTTGGTCTAAAATTCTGTGGAGAGCATTTCAGTTTGCATTCAGAGTTTATACATTTGCAGGAGGACACGACGACCGCGCTGACAAGCTTACTAAAGAGTTGGCTGAGGAGATTGAACTGATCCTTAAAAAAACCAATGACTCGTGACTTCACCACTCCTCTTACTATGTTTCACCTGAAAATGTCATAAAAAACGAAGAGCCTTCTTCGCAGACATTGGAAGAGACATAAATGATAATATAGACAGCAGAAGCTGTAACATTACCACCAAAAGAGCTATTGTAATCCGATGTGATTGTTCTCTCTGAGCCTATAATAATAAGAAACTGGAGTTACTATTATGCTCAAGGCCATGTTATTTTTAACCGCAGACGCAGAAAACGCAAAGTGTGGCGGCTGCTTTTGGAACTTAAGCCCTACCCTATGTATTCAGTTAGAGTAGTTAAGACAGAATGCTCCTATCTATATAAAACACACTTTGATGTCTGTACATAAGAACAGTGAAGCTGTATCACACCTTGATCAGTAGCCATATATCCAAAAACATGCAACTTTAAGTTAAGGTTTGAGAAAAAACCTCGGAGATTAAATGGCGAGGTTAGATAATCAAAGTTACAAAAACAAAAGTATCCAAATTTCTGAGCTCCGGATCGAACGAGTCTACTCCTCCTCGATAGGTGAGGATTGGACGTGAAGTTACCTCGAACGACAGCCGGCAACAAAGGTAGAAAAAGAGAGAATTAATAAGAAGAGGCAACAAGAGGGCATGAAACAGAATATACCATTACTTTTATATAATATTCACAAAAAAATTCAGTTGTTTTTTGCAAAGTTTTTACAGCTTCAAAACTCTGAAGAATATAGATTTTCAAATTTCAAAATGCTTGTACATTGCGAAATAGTATAGACATGTTGCAAAAGATGACAGAGGTGGTTCATATAATGATGTATACAGAGATTTATTAAAAAGTCGTACAGTAAACTTGTATATATGATATGTCAAGAAAACTACAAAAGAATGGAGTGTAAAACAAAAGGAAAGACAACTAAAACAGCCCTAAGCCGAGACCCAACAAACTAAAGCTCTAAAAGAGGAACTAACGCACTAATCGTAGATCCTTATATCATACATCAACATGATCACCAGAGTTAGTGATCACCCCAAAGCATTTGAAGTTTCGTTTTTCTTTTCATTTTGCAGAAGCTGTACAGAGAAGGAAAATGAAGAATTAATTGCCCTTTCTTTGATCCTTTTTATGGTAGTTTGCAAGACTCAATCACTTCTGTCACTGCTCTATGTGTCTCCGGTGACATCATGTTCAGAGTCATGTGAAATGCCTGAAAAAAAAAAATAATAAATAAAAAAAAACAATCATTTCAAAGAATGTTCAGTGTTTCTCCTAGCCTGAAACAGAGCAGCCATAAGCCGTTAAAGAAGCACATACCACAAATTTTTCCAAGACGGGTACAAGAATTCTCAGACTACGTTTCGGGAGATAGTCTTTGATAGAGTTGCGTATACTTCTACTGCTAGTGGATCCAAGAACGTGTTTAGTTTCTTGAGAAAATCTAGATAGCTTATGACGTATATAAAAAGATTGAAAACAAAAGGTACCTTTCAGTTGAAAGAAAGGCGAGTAGTAGAGCAGAGTATGCCTCAACAATCATCTTTTCCGCTTCCTTTTCACCTTCTAAAACAGCTTCTTCGTCATCCTGAATAAGAATACAAGTAAACAGCAGATTTAAAAACGAAAAACAATGCATTTGCTGGGTCTCGAAGTCTGAATAAATATTTGCGATACTGCAACTTACTACTGTGAAAGTAGTCGTCTCTTCTTTGATATCTGCTGATCCTTGATTGGTAAGAAAAATTGAACATAGTAAAGGAATCATTTCTTGTTCACCTTCCTGTGACCCATCTGGTTTTGTAATAGGAACACTAGCTGAAGCAAGCCGTGATCTACAAACAAATCAGTTACCTGATTAGCATGAGATGCCACGCCAGCTGTGTCAAGGGCTAAATTTGACTCAACCACGTGATGGTGTTAATTTTTGACTGCAATTCAACCAGCTGTAAGAAGTTATCAGTAAAAGCTGAGATTTTGTTTGTACCAACCTATTCACTCCGTCTTTCTCAACCAAATTTACAAGCAAACCTAAGATGGCTACAAGAAATTCTAACTCCTGATCTGTTAGATGTTTGTCTTTCTTCTGATGGGATGGTCCCGTCTTTTCCATCTCACTGTAAAGCGGAGATCTTGTGAAAGACGGAAAATGTCTGGCAATTAATTCAGCCATACTTTCCAACCCTCTGCACCCACCAATTTGCCGACAACCGACAGCGTTATCATTTGTTAAGTTCATCAAAACCTGCAATAGAAAATCACGAACTAAACTTTTTCTATTTCCGCTTAGAGAAATTTGTCACAGACAGTGTTAAAAGACACAAAAGGAATTACCTTTACGGCTGTTAGAAGGCAATCAGACAAAAGACATAGACTTTCTTCATCAATGTCATTTGTACAAGAAGATGGTGGAAGCGATATACTGCAGTCTCTGTTACTCGGTTCTTCTTGGGAATTCAACCTATGGTTTGATAATTCTTCTTGGCTCGAGAACAGCTGATACAAACTTTCATCTTTACTTTGTTTGTAGCATCCTTTCTTCTTTTGAGCTCTAGACTTCTTTTGCTTTACAGATACTACTGCCCATTTGGAGGGTTTAGAATCTTCTAAATCAAACGCAAAAGGATCTTGGCTTTTTTCCTCGGGAGATGCAAAATTTCCATTTCTTTTACAACTTGGTTCTCCAGCTTGACTAGTCCTTGAAGTACTTTTGGCAATGCCATTACCCAAGGACGCCAATCTCCCTGCAAATGAACCAGAGATGGTCGAACCAACTCTTGCTTTCGACATAGTAGGCTCATTTCCCGACACACTTAATTGAGAAACCGACATTGATGTTGGTGAGAAATCTAAATCGATTATAGATTGACTTTTTTGGGATAAACTCCCGTTTCTAGTGGGGATGGAGCCAACAGTCGAGCATGTATCTGAACTAATTGTCACGACCTCTTTGGTAACTGCAAAAGGTAGAAGTGGCTTAGCATAAAAAAATACAGAGAACACAGGTGGAGTAAAGAAAGAGTGAACGGAGATAGAGCACATATATAATTACCTTTCCGATCTGTTCCCAAGATAGAATCACTATTACAACCATTTGAATAGTGAGGATTCATATTGTTTCTATGGGGACTTGGAAAACCTCCACGTAAGTGAAGACCTAATCAACACTCCAAACAGCAATTAAGGATGAGAGATGACAGAACGAGCCAAAGTCATAATGTGTAACAACACAAAACAAGATATGATAACACTTGCGAACCTGAAAGCATATTGATGACACTTATGGTGAGCTCTGAGAAGGAAATTCGAGATTCATAAGAACCCAAACATGTCTTAAATCCGAGCAAATGATTCTGAAAAACGATTTAGCGTTACAGTTATATTAAATCAGGCACTGACTATTGAGTTATATACTTCAACTTGATAACAGCTGATTAACGTCTGAATTTCCAGAATATTGTCATGAATCTTGAAACCAATATACATTAAAAAACATACCTGGTTGTCTGTGCTGAGGAACGTAGCATTCTCCATAATTTTCAGACATTTTAGAAGCAACATTAAACTCTGCTTATGCAGATTATCTTTCTTATCCTGAACGGAAATTGTGTCATATTCCACCCAGCGCTGCATATAGAATCTGTATTAGAATCTCTCACTAAATGTAACATGATGCAACTGAAAACTGCCAGCAATGAAGACAATTAATGCAGAAAGGCGACAATACTTGGGACAGTATAAAGATTTTGACAGATTATCTGCATACTCTACACAAGTGTCATCACAGTGCTATTATGCCAAAAGAGCTTATACTGATCGACAAAGTCATCCGCCACTGCAAAGATGGTCAACATGTAATCCCTCTTTTACTATATACAAATAACGCACCATCACTATACCCACTTTTCAGGAGTAAAGTGCATTGAAGAAAGAGTAAACCTTGAGAATACTTAAGACAATTCCAAAGGTAGCTATCAAAGATGCTATCTACAAGTTATCAACGTCCTGAGCAGTCATCACTACAAGATACAATGTAGATGAAAAAAACATACAGGTTCACACCTCCATTACAGCGTGACAATTCACAACAACCTCAAGGACTGCATCAAGCCCTCCTAGTTCGCGCAGTTTCTCCTTGAAATTCCCGCCAGTCTTTTTCACAGAACAAGAAGCATCTGGGTGGGAGGGAAATGAAATAGATTATTAACGATAATTTAAAGATCACAATATCATCACCTTAGAATCCATGCTAAAGTGAATCTAGAGAAGCAAAATAAATTACAGCAGAGAAAGAAACTTTTTGTCATCTATTTATTTAACTCTAGCTAATTCTAAGATGATTTCTGAAATACTTAGCTAGTCATTACTCCCAACAGAAGAAGCAAAAAGTTCAAATACCATCAAAAGAAATTTTGGATAAGCACGCCCTCTCAATGGCCAACAGAGCTACCCATTTTGTACTCAGCTCAGGTCTCACTGTTTCAAATTTATAGCTATCATTCGGTCTCATTTCCTTGCAATTAACAAGAAGTTCCTGAACTCTTGAAAGTATATCACTGGAGCTTGGATCATTCATTTTCAACGAATCCCGTGCTACATCAACATCCTTTAATAAAGATAAGAGTTTAAATCCTATATTGCGTGGCTTCATTTCGGTGCTAGTGACAGTCACTGGTTTCAACAACTTTATCAGAAACTTGATGCACTTGGGTGACTCCATAAAGTGCTCGTCTTGACCCTGAAATCATGAAAATGAATTGACATAGTTATACACGAAAAATATAAAAAAGTAGACAACAAGTCAAAAAAATGCTCATGAATAAAAGATTAAACATCAAAACCTTATACAATAGCATCTGAAAGTTACTTACGTCAGCAGTTAGCACAAAGAAAAGGGTGGCTGCGGCAAGATTGCTTGGCATGTCATCAAGGCTAAGACCCAAAATAGCATCAATTATGGGTTGAGAGATCCTGAAACAAAAATCTCACACAGATTTAGGAAAAATCTTGGTTAGATAATACTCAGCATCCATTAACGACGCCGACTCCACCAATGAATCAACAGATGGGACAAATACAAAATTTCCAGTCCTTGGGAGAGAAGTAGACATATCCCAAAACCTTACTTCACGTACATCACGATACAAACCCGTTTTAATAATATACTATCCCAATTCACTCTAAACCCCAAGTACTGATAATTCTCTCACTTTCATGCCCTAATTCTCATATAAAAAATCACAAATCTTATTCACAAGAAGCCAATCTAACCCGAATTCAAAGCCTAGAGGAGAAACAACTAATCCAGTGACTTTGTCAACCTCGGGGAATTGGTGTACAAATCGTGCCCTAATCTACAAGACCATAAAATACTGAAAACCCAAAACTCATACAAATCTATTTCACAAAACCCACATGCCAAATGTAAAAAAGTTTCTCATATTGGAAGAAAATCAAACCCCAAAACGGATGGGTATACTGAAAAACAGAAGACAAAAGGGCTAAGCGTACCCCTGAGCCCTCAAGGAGCGACGTTGGTGTTGAGATGCACAAATCGACAATAGAGAAGACATACTTGCCCTTCTAGTCCTTAGCTGCTGTCCTTTCCGCAACCCATCAAGCGCAAAGTTTACCTCGTCCTCGTGCTCCATGAGCTCACCAAACTCCTGAGCTTCAAGCAAAGTGGAAGTAAAAGCCAAAGATTCACCGCTCCTAGCCCTTTTCTCCCTTTTCTGTAAGACTCCGTTCTGTAGATAATCCTCTCGGAAATTTGACATCGAAGAAGAATGCCAAAGAGAGGAAGACTCTTGACTGGAGAAAGGAAGAAGAGAGTAATCACGTGGTTCGATGTCCGGCGACGAAGAGGAAGAGAGATATTCTGCCTGGGAAACGGTGTCGTTTAGAGAGTCGGATAGGGTCCTCGGCATCCCCGACTTGCGACGGCCGTAGGTTCGTTCCATCATCGCCGCACTCGTCGTCGAGAGTCGTTGAATTTGCAATTGGGGGAGATTTTAGGTGAGAAATCGAAGCAAGGGTATTTCGGGAATTTGAGACAAAAACCAAGTGCTCCTAAGATCTGTTGCTGAAGACGAGAGCAGCCAACGCGATTGGCCGTTATTGTTATGAATTTTTTGTTTGTCTTCTGTTTTTAATTATAAGGAAAAAAAACATACAAATGTCCCAACTAAAATATGGGTAATTACTTTTCTATTGGGCCTGAAAAGTAAAAATGAGCCCAACAAAAGTGAAACTATAGACCATAATAATAAAAGTGCTTTTTATGCCAAATGCTTAGAAACTATGTGCCCAATAATTGAAAATTATCTCTGCTGTTATAAAAGTTGATGTGTGGCATGGGCGAAAAGATGAGCATATTCTTGAAACGGGGTTAAAAAAGTGGCAAATATATGTGTTAGGCGTCTATGGTGAATAATAATGTAGAAAGTGTTCATCATGGACGACTAACCACATTGTTGTCTATACATTTAACTCATATATCCGTATTTTTTTATCAAGCTTTAAGGGTACATTCATCTTGTCACGCATGCCACAAATTGGCTTTTATAGCACCAGAGATCATTTTTTGTTATTGATGACAGATAATTTCCATTTTAGATATAGCATTTGACATAAATATTTTATATAAAAGTTGATTTGTGGCATGGGTGAAAAGATGAGTATATTCTTGAAACGGGGTTAAAAAATGGCAAATATATGTGTTAGACGTCTATGGTGAATAACAATGTAGAAAGTGTCCATCATGGACGACTAACCACATTATTGTCTATACATTTAACTCATATGTCCGTATTTTTTTATCAAGCTTTAAGGGCCGTCTATGGTGAATAACAATGTAGAAAGTGTCCATCATGGACGACTAACCACATTGTTGTCTATACATTTAACCCATATGTCCGTATTTTTTTATCAAGCTTTAAGGGTACATTCATCTTGTCACGCATGCCACAAATTGGCTTTTATAGCACCAGAGATCATTTTTAGTTATTGATGAAAGATAATTTTCATTTTTAGATATAGCATTTGACATAAATATTTTATATAAAACATCACGATAAAAATATACATTTTCTATGTAAAAAAGATCAAAAATGATGATAAATGTCTCTAAATATACATAATAATGTTAATAAAAAACAAAAAAATAAAGAAGTTATAAATATATGGGCTTCAATGTACAAAGAACACAATCATATCTATCAAAGTAATGAAACTCATAATGAATTTTATTATAAAAATGTGGCTTATTATATTTTCAAAATTTGTAACCTTAGGAAATTGTCTTTTTTTAACACATTAAGCACAACACTGCATATAGACATTAGGCTATATACAATAACATAATTGTGGAAGTGTGATTCAATTATCAGTTTGGTTTGAGATATTGATCTGATGTCGACTTGATCTATATCCCTACATTTTATATGGTTTAAGATAGATTGAGTTTTGGTAATTGAATGATTCGAAGACAGAGAGAAAGAAGATGAGAACCGGTTATTGATTTTGGAAAACCGGTTCAGTTTGTCACTATGGATAAGATTAGCTGGTTTAACTAATCTGTTGACTCATATATTACTCTTTGACTCTCTTCTTCATTTTTATCCAAAAAACACTTTCTTCATTGATTCTCTCTAATACTCCATGATTTTCTCTGTATTGGAGCTAGAGAACTTGTAACACTCGAATTCAATAGTGAATTGCTGGACCTATCCAGCCCTAGACGTAGATCTTGTCACATCGACATGATCGAACTGGGTTAACAAATCTTTGTGTGTCTTTTCTATTCTTTGATTTTGCGTTTTGTGAACTTCGATTCTTCAAGAACAGAGTATTTCATATTTGTTTGCAAATCATTCCGCTAAACAAGTCGTCATCTGTTTATAAAAGATTGGTATTAGAGCTCAGATTTCTGTTTGTGAGCTGAGATGACAAAGAAGAATATCAAGTTTGATCAATTCGACGGTGATAGCGATTTTTCCCTTTGGAAAATTCGAATGTTGGCGCATCTGGGTACTCTTGGACTCAAGAAGATAGTCATTGATTTTTCATTGATGAAAATGATTCAAGATCCTACAGTTCCTATGAAGAAATCTGATGACGGTAAAACGTCAAGTCCAAACCAAAGATGATTGAAGTCCCACATCCAGAAAAGATTGAGCAATCTGAACAGGCCATGAATGAGATAATTCCCCTTGTTAGTAATACGGTATTAAGGAAGATTTCTCATTGTAAAACTGCTGCGGAGATGTGGGCTCTCTTGAATCGATTATTCATGGAGACTTCATTGCCAAATCGGATCTATCTGCAACTAAAGTTGTACTCGTTTCAGATGGATACGTCGAAGAGTATAGATAACAATGTCGATGACTTTCTC
>OVBA01007861.1:0-13637 GCA_900406435.1 Lepidium aucheri | reverse complement strand
GTAAATAACTAACTATATCATAATTTTAAAATAATACTAATGTTGTTAATACTCTAATAGAAAAAATCAATTCATTAAAATAATTATATCTATTTATAATAGTTATAAAGTAAATATTATATATATATATATATAATTATCTATATACACTAATCCGTCGATATTACAAAGATCTTACTTATAAAATAAATAGATAGTTATCTATAGAGAGATTAGTCAACATCGAATATCCAATTATATTGGTAACATATTGGTAACAAAGCTATATTGGTAAGATAATTATCAAGTAAGATTGGTAACAAGTTAAATATAAAATAACTATCGATATTGGTTTTTAATTAGATACAATTATCGACTTAGTTTAGTTTTTATATATATCTTTGATATTGATCCTAACAAAAATATGATCCTAAATTCCTAATTTTAACAGAAAGTAATTAGTTAGATATATCCTAGATAAATATGTGTATATAAGATCTCAATCTTAATTTAAAAGAAAATTGTGAATATTAATCTCTATATATATATATAAACATATAGACAGTTTTTTTAACTCTTTTCAACTTTTCTAACTTTCTTCAACTTTATTATTTCTCTTTTGTTTACATCCAACGCAATAGGTAAATAAAAAAAGGTAAACATTTAAAATTGAATGTATCATTATTTTGTTTTACAAATATTAATATAATATTTTATCAATATTTATATACATATATATATATTATGAATGAAAATCTCATCATCTCAATTACTTAATTTTTATAGGCTAAATAACAATAAACACAAAACCTTAAAACAACCCAAGTTGTTTACATTAATCAGCAAAAAATGTTTGTGTCGTCGTACGGTGATATGAATTTTAAGGAAGTCGGAATCAAGAATTTTNGGAAGCAAGAATTTTAATGGAAACAATGAACTTATATGAATAAATTTACTCTTACTTGATAAAAATGTGAATTTAATAAATTTTTCCTTATTCGACAACAGTTTTATTATTCAACTAAAAATTAAACCTTTCTACAATATGAGAATACTATTCAAGGATTTATGCATCATTTTCTTATGGGAAAGTTTGGAAATGCACTATATAAAAGAAATTTTATCAAAATTTGTAATATTACCGAAATTTGTTATTTTAGAATGCAAGATTGCAATAAAAATTACAAACTTAGAAAATATTGAAAAAACTCAAAATAATCCTATTATAGACCCAAAAAGATCTAGAAGATGTTTGGCACAAAAGTCGGCCAAACGAGGTATGAATTTTATTATAAGATTACATGGTTTAAAATATTTTACTATACTAATCATTCATAATATTATAAACATGTTATATATAAATTTTTGCACGGGTCCATATCTAATATATATATATATATACACGAACTTTTGTCTCTTCTTTAGAGAGAGAATTTTCTCTCTATTCTGTATTCTTTTTATCATCTCTTTTTCTCTTCTCTAAAACAAATCTTTCAGAAAGAATGAGATTGTAAATTTCTTGGCCAATATTCCTCCCTCCTCTTGTTGTTAGAGTGATGAGAATTTTCTCAGGAGATTTATCCAAGAATATTTGAAGATCTAGTGGTGCATGCAACATCCTATCATCTAGATTTCTCTGTTTATACTCTCTCTATTAAATCTGGTGAAGATATGGAGTTACCTCTCCAGTCCTGGCTGGTTTATCCCCAGGTTAGCCGGTTTTAATCTTTTGTATCTTTCGTTTATCGATCTTATCTGATCTACTTTTCGTTGTAGATTTATGTTTTAGTATATATGGTTTTGTTTTATCAAGTTATAGTCCTGTTCTCCGGTTTACTTGAATTCTCGGTATTATTTCTGATCATCGGAGGTCTGTATCCTTTTTCTCCCTTACCTGCGGTTTAAGCGTGAAGATCAAAATTTTTCTGGTGGGTCTGTAGCTTGGACCTCAACTGTGTTGGTGCCTCATGAAGGCAATGACTGGCGGTGTTGGGACCCTAATAAAAGCCATAATTGTAGCGGCTCTGATGATAGCTCTGTATAGTTATAACCAGGAATCTTTACCTACACTACATTAATCAAACTTTTTCTGATCAGACTTCCGGTGTTTGCATGTTGAAAAAACCAACATATTAACACATATCGATACGTAACTAGACACGTTGTCACTCTGATTATTTTGAAGATCCACATTCTTCATAAATACATGTCCAATTGTCCACTGTGAGCCATATGTCCTACAGACAGACTAAATCTAGATTTAGCTCACACCAACCACGTGTCCCATTACATTAAGCAAATAAAATATTCCTCATTCACAAAGCCACCGACTTCATTGTTTGGATTACACAAACCTAGTCGATACAATAAATATTTGATCTTAAAAATATTTAATAGTAGTATTTTTTTGGTCAAATAATAGTAGTATCTACTAGTACTTTTTTAATCTAAAGCTGTTTCTTAAATCCTTCCTCCGTTTTATATTAGTTGTTATTCTAAAGTTTGACACACATATTAAGAAAATAGGTAAATGTTCTATTATGCCTTTATTTGACTATTAGAATTCTAAACCATTTAATATTATATTCATTTAATTATGGACAAATGAGATAATCTTTATATCAAAAATTACATTAAAAAATGAGAATGACAACTAAAATGAAACAATAAATTTAGACTAAAATGACAAATAATATGAAACGGAGCGAGTATAGTTTAAGCTTTTATGAAAATTTAATTATATATTAGATCAAAACTCAAAGCAGACTCATATCAAATTATCCATCATAATTATGATTTAATATTTAAATTTTTTAGAATTATTAGTTTCTTATATCGGAAGTTAGAATTATTCTAACTAATCTAATATATATATAATTTAAAATTAATTTTATTCATTACTAATTAGTTTTAAATTAGAAAATCATAATTATTTTGATATTAGAGTCCAAAATCAGTCCCAACATATACAATAACACGTCTCTTATAGTATTGTCAATTAATTTTCTAAATAAGAAACTCACAATTATTATAGACAAAAATAATTATTATGATATTAAGTCTAACGTTAGCCAAAATATGTAGGATGATACGCACATACATCTGATATCCATAATCTAAACTTCAATTCACAATTTGATTCGATGTATTACCAAAATACTTCGAAACATATGATAATATATATCTTTCAAATACTCTGAATATTATTTTCACACTCAATAAATATTACACGCAAATACATTTTAATTAACCAAAAAAGACATTTAGGGATACAAAGTGTGATCGGTTATTGAAAATGCTACAATTTAGGGTTTATCTTTTCCATTGATCCACAAAACCCATTAATTATTTTATTACAAACTTAAACACGTCACGGAGCTTTGGTAACGGCTGGTTCGGTGGCTCGGTCGCCGGAAGGAGTAGGAGCATCGGTGGCTCCACCTCCCATACCTAACTTAGGCTCTTTGTGACCTTCGGCTCCATAAGCTTTCATCTTGTAATCTTCTAAAGTACCAGTTGCAACATAAGGACTATTTGTTGGTAATTCACTGTCTTTTACTTCTGCTCCTATTTTCTTCTCCGTCGTCGTCGTCGTTGTTGGTTTTTTCTCAGCTTCCATTTTTTTGGTTTTTTGGTTTATTGATTTGTTAGGTTGATGTCTGCTTTTATGGAGATTATTAAGTACAGTGTGACTCGTGTGTTTCTGACACGTTAACTACACGGGTTCCTTGAGATCTTACGTGGCTTTGTTGGTAAATATCTAGTTGATGTCGGCATCATTAGTATTGGGCTTCTTATGTGGGCTTTATGAGAATATCATCAACATTTTTTTGATGTGGGCTTGAGGAATATTTAATAATATTTATTTTTAATTCAGATATTCAAATGGACTGAAAGCATGAATATATATTCGTGTATGGGTAATCAGAAAAATGTGTGGTTTTTCATAATAGGAGAATATAACCTGCAAACTCTTTAAAGTTTCAGGTCTGCCACCTACCACTTAACCACAAGCTCTTTATCAAAAGTTCGTAATATTTTTTATGATAGAGGACCTAAACCCTAAACTTCAAGCAATACAGATAACAAAATTCTCTGATATTAAACTCCAGTCAAAACAGTAAAAATATTTCAATTTTTTTGGTTAATAATTGGATTAAAAATCTCAATTCATAACCCAAATCTTTCCTCAAAACCTTCAAATAATACTATGAGCGACAATGCAATTTTTTTAAGACAAACTTGGAAGATCGTATAAGTAGACAATATCTAATTGACCAAAACATTTCTCCTAATAAACTTTCAATTTATTTTAAAACTAGGATTACAACCGCGTTATAACACAGAGTTTGAATGTTTTTCAAATTCTATTCATTTAGGTTGTTAGACTCATGCTGATATTTTGGAATATTGTTTTTGAGATGTTGATTCAATGATTATAATCCGAACCAAAATTGATCTGTATTAGAAAAACCATCCGACAAAATACTCAAATGAGTCCTAAATCTATATATCCAAAAAACTAAGCCAGAATCCGAACCGAACCAAATCAAGAACTAAATTTTAGCTTTTGACATTTTTTTATTATTATTGCTTTTAATTTTAAAATTTTATATAAAAATACCTCTAAACCCAAACTCGATCCATGCTGAACCGAACTATAAAAATAAAAAGATCTGAGTAAGTCTTAAATCAAAAGAACCAAAATACCAAATTGGAGGAAGCGAACCCAAAAAAATACCATAAATGGATCTTAAGTCTATTTACTTAGAAAACCGAGTCCAAACATGAAGCTGAACCGAATCAAAGATCGAATTTGTAATTGATATATTTATATTAATTTTATTTTTTGTTTTTCGGTTTTTTTTAAATATTTATTAGTTATAAATTTTTATATATGAACCTGTAACAAAACCCACCTTAGACCTATTTTTAAGGGTTGTTACAAACCATATGTTAAATTTTATTCTAAAGTTTATAACATGGTCAAAATAAAAGTGTCTCCCGCTTAATTATATAAAATTTAAACCATTATAATTTTGAACATAAAAGCAACATATAATTATTCATGTTAAATCTAGCATTTCAAATGATTCATACTAAACTGAAAAAACTATGTGATTTAATCTGAATTTTTATATATTTATAAGTAAATGTTATTAACAAATGATAAACATCATCAAATTCACTGTTGTCAAAAGAGTATATAAAGTTTTAGATGATTTTGGATTAATTTAAGAATTTGTTATATATGTTTTAGAAAATTTTAAAATTTGTTTTGAAACCATGAAAAATAAATTTATATATTTTTAACTAGAATTTTTTTATAAGACATCTTAAAATTTTACAGAGTCATTTAAAAGTCACACATTTAAAATATTTTCAATAATAGTAAGTTTGACTATATATTTTTTTTTGTCAACGGCAATATCAATATGGGGCACAAAGGCTGGTCCATTAGCCAAATTCTTACATAAATCTCGTAGGCGATGGGATTCGATTCTTGGTTGTGCATATGTGTCTATTTTTAATGAATTTACCACCAACCACAGGTCTAAAGACCACTTGCTAGGACTATATTTATTAAATCATCAATTTATTAACAATGAATTTCAAAAGAAAGTTTAGAATGTCATGATTGAATAACATGTCATTAACCATTTTTAGAAAAACAAATATATTAAACTCATGTTTGAACACATCCCCTAAAAATTTTACTAATTAAGAAAGAAAATTCTAAATCTCATGGTTTTAAATGTAGGTTCATAAATTTTTTTAAAAACCAAATTTTTTTTTTCTTAATTCACTTATAAATTGTCAAAGAACTTCTAAAATCTTCATATTCAAAGCATATAGATCAGCATGTATCCCTTTATGGAATGAAAATAATTACTTTTGTAAAGAAAAAGACTTTCAAAAGAAAATAAAAAGGGAAAAAGAACACCCAATTATAGATTTTGTCTGAACACATGTACAATATCTAAGACTTTAAACTTCATAAAGTGTATACAGAATCTGCATTAGAACTCAAAGATGATGATGATGACGTCACCATTACTCATCTAAACTCATTGCCTCTGTTTACAGAATTTGAAAGTTCTTCTTAAAGATGAGATCTTATGGCAAAGAGAAGAAGAAGCCATACGTTTTCATGGCTTGTTGCTTCTTCTTCACCATTATTGGAACCTCCTTCTTTAGTCTCTTCTCTCAGGTTTTTCTCTCTTATTATCTTTGATCATTGAGTTCTGTAGAAACTCTTTTCAACGCTCTGTTTGTTCACAGGGAATTTTCAGTGAGATTCTTACACGAAGATCTGTTAACAAAGAAACAGAAGATGGTTCTGTCTCTACCATGTCCATTCAGGTCAATTTCTTCTCAGTTCTGCAAATTTCATTTGTTTGATTGATCTTAAAAGTTTTGAATCACATATTTTGATGTGGCTGAGCAGGTTTTAAGCTGGAGTCCTCGAGCTTTTTACTTGCCAAATTTTGCAACTAAACAACAATGTGAAGCCATTATTGATATGGCAAAGCCTAAGCTTAAGCCTTCTACGCTTGCTTTAAGAATTGGCGAAACTGCAGAGTCAACTCAAAACATTAGAACAAGGTAAATTTACATAATGGAGATTCAGAGGATAACAAGAAACTTAACATTTTCACATGCAGCACTGGAGTGTTCATTGGTGCTAATGAAGACAAATCAGGGATTTTAGCTGCCATAGAAGGGAAAATAGCTTTAGCCACAAGAATCCCCATAGCTCATCATGAAGTAAGAAACATATACTAATTGATGAAATGTGTAAGAACATGTGATAAAGTGGTAAACTAAACTCTCACCTTTTTGATAAAATCTTCATATGTTTTGTCTTCAGTCATTCAACATCTTGAGGTATCAACTTGGCCAGAAGTATGATTCACATTTTGACACATCTAATCCAGCTGAGTATGGAATCCAGAAAAGCCAAAGGGTAAAGTAATGGAACCAATTAACTTATCCTGTAAAAGGTTGATTTGAATCTCCATCTATTGATCTTCCTCCACTGAACATATGAATGCAGCTTGTGTCTTTCCTGTTGTACTTATCTAGTGTTGAAGAAGGTGGAGAAACAATGTTCCCATTTGAGGTAATCGTTTGGTTTGTTCTCATTTGGTTTGTCGATTATTCGGGTTCAGAGGTTGTAAGATTGGTTGGTTTTGAGGTAGCAGAATGGGAGAAACATGAATGGAAGCTATGATTTTCAGGAGTGTGTTGGTCTGAAAGTAAAGCCGAAGCAAGGAGATGCCATTTTCTTCTACAATTTGTTCCCAAACAGAACAATCGATGAGGTTCCGACAATCACAAAACCGATTTAAGACATTAAATGTGTGATCTTTCTCAGGATTTTTGGTTTTGTTGTTGCAGAGATCTCTCCATGGAAGCTGTCCTGTTATCAAAGGTGAAAAATGGGTTGCCACCAAGTGGATACGAGACCAAACATATGAAGATTGACTTGTAAAACTATGAAAAAATTTCATTTTTCATTCATATATACTTGTAAAACAATAATTCTAAGGCCTGAAAGGTCCAAAGAATATGATCTGAACAAGACATGAATAAAACTAAAGATGATTCAAAATAATAGAATTCTCTCAAACTAATGAATCAAAACTTCTTATACTGCTTTTACTGATCTTTGAACATTCCAGATGTTGTGATTCCTCACTTCATGCTGCTAACAAAATCGAAGCGAGATCATTGACAGAAGATCACATACCAATCTGAGTTTTGTTAGGAAACATGGAGATTTGGCTTGTCCTGCTTTCCCCTTTAATTGTTTAAGTTCCATAACCAGAGACTACGAGTTGATCAGAATCATAATTTGTGCCAATCTTGGTGTGGTGACTTTCCCCATCGTCTCAATAAATATATACAACCAGATGCAGCGAATAACAAAATGGCACCAAAAGCCATCATTGTTGAGTTTTCGATCTTGTGAGAGTACCCTCTCTGCAATATTCAGATCGATAAGGCTACTAAAACAGAAGCAAAGTAGGATAATAATTGTGTGTTTAATGGCACTTACCTGTATTAAGCAAAACAAAATAGCTGCATTAGCTGGGACTTGAGAGATGCTTATCATCCCTCCACGCAATTCATTTGGCACATAACTATAAACAAAGATTAAAGCTCATTACAACAGAGAAGGAAGCTTTTTCTAGAGTCAAATAATGTCTTTTGTGAAACTATCAGAAAAAACTAATGAGCCGTACATGGTTCTTAATCTTGCAAGCAAGGGGAGGGCCAATCCAACACAGCCATTAAATAAGCAGAAAAGTACTACCAATATTTGAATTTCCTGCAGGACCAAGTTTTAAAGTACGTGAGGCCTGTCAATGAAGCAACGAGGTTTTTACGGGTATGCTTACTGAAACTAGCAAATAACTTACCTGGTAATCATAGGCTACTATAGAAAACAATACCCCAAGTATTGCATATACGTAGACTAAGCAATCTTCAAGGCGGATCAATGATTGTCCGCTCATAAGCCATGGGAATACTGTACTCCCAAGCATTCTTGAGCCCAAGAAACATGGATATATCATTCCCAGATTCACTTCTCGCCCATCAGCCTGACTCAACATAACTCACATTCATATTTTGGCAGATGCTAATAGAAAGATCATTGCATTGTCTAGAAATTAATACGATCTTACTTTAAAATCCCAACTGGGGATCACTTGAAGGACTAACACCAAATTTACTTAAGTGTCTTTTCTAATTATCTTTTTGAGACTTTAAATTTGGTTGAAGGAACTGCGAAGTACAATAAGGAATTTAATCATACCACTATTGTTGGTGCCCAAAGAATCCAAAAGACTGCAGTGGCAAACTGGAGGCAAGCTTGTGAAGCTCCAAGAAACCATATTCTTTTATCTAATCAAATTGACAAGGTAAAATTAGCTAATACTTTTTTCACAAGTTTTAAAAGAAAAAACTGAAAACAAAACCCTTACCACCAAGAACAAATGCATAGAAGGCTGCAGAATAATCCCTAAAAGGAAGGTTCTTCACCGGCTCTTTTGCAGTCCGGACAATACAAAAAAGGGCTACAACAGACAAGAAAACCGATGCCGTAGCAGACAATGCAATGCCATGCTGAAAATTTCCACCCACAAGCCAATTTGATAGCACTTGACCTCCAATTAAAGATGCAGACTCAAGGAAAGTCATCAACCAGAATGTTTCATTTAACGAATCATTCCGTTCACTTTGCTACATAGATACAAAACATTATTAAAACCACAACTTTGTGTTCTAATGATAAATGAATCTAAATGGAGTCACTATTACAAACCTTTTCATGTTCCACAACCACCCAAGTCTCAAACCCAAATGAATATATGAGGCCAGTAAGAGACAGACAAACATTTACAAACCAAGCACTAGGACTCATTGTAATCCTCTTCCATACACCAACAATGAAGTGCAAGAAGCAATAAAGTAGACAAATTCTCTTCTGTCCTCTACAAAACAAAAAAGTTTGTTATGATTCAATCCTGAACTATGAGATTAAGGATTTGATGAAATCAATATTGTAGTAAAAGCTTACTTACATGAGATCAGAAAGTACACCAAGTAAAGGACCAAGAACAAGAGCAGTTGAATAACCAACACAGAGATAAAACACCATTGATTCTTTACTTAAACCAAAAGATGCTAATTCCAATTCTCCATAAACCGACCATACACCTTCCATCACTGCAAAATTTCAGACAATGAATTCAAGTTATAGCAATGATCAAAATTCAAAATCATCTCAGATACGTCAAACTAACGAAGAAAGAGAAGAAGATCTCTAAACCCATTTACAGAAATCAAAAATATACCTGAAGAGAGAGTGTAGATAGCTAGAAACCATCTCTGGAACCGAGCAAATGAAGAGGAAATGGAATGATCAAAGGTACCAAAAGTTCTGTTCTTAGTGAAGAAAGGAAGCAAAAATATCGACAAAAATGTGGAAACAAAGAAGAAAAAGAAGACGCTTGAGCTTGGTTCCCAAATAAAGCTCTCAATCACCACACCCATTGATCCAAAAATCAACGGGAAAGTCGCCGGTAAAAGAAGAAAAAAAACGTCGGAGAAGAGATTTTAGATCTTGACTGATATTTGTCACTTGAATTTAACAGCAATTTTCGTACCTCTCGCTCATTTAGAGGGTTTATGATCTAATTAGGCCTAAATTGGCCCAAAAGGCCTAAGGCCCAATCAGACATTGCCTGATAATTTTGGATATTACCCGAAACCTAAACTGAAAATGACCCAGAAAATCGGGTATAATTCTTGACTTTGTTTGGACTTGTAGATATAGGGTAATACTCCAAATTGAATAGATACCTGAATACATGTTTGGATATTTAGGTTTTTCTTTAGGTATTCTAATATTTTGCGAATATTCAAATATTTTCAGGTATTTTTATTTTCATAATTTTTGGATATTAACTCGACGGATCAAAATCAAAACCAAAGCGGATACTAACGAATCCTAAATGACTAGTAAAATCATAAATCAGAAAATCTGAAATCCGATGGATTACTATCCGAACCAAGACCGAAACAATAATGCCCATGCTACTTCAGAAGTTAACAACAATTGTAGAACCTCTCAGTTATTTAGATGGTTTGTTGATCTAGTTGGGCCAGAATTAGGCCAAAAGGCCCATTAAGATGAATCGAATAATTCTATAAAAATAAAAAACGCGTTAGGTGATTGGTGTGTGAGTGGCGAATTAACTGTGAGTGGACATTATACAAAAGCAACAAGTGGCTTTATTTTATTTTTTATAAATAATAAAAATATATATATATATATATATATATATTTCTCATTCAGTCGGCAAAATAAATATAAATTCTTCACATTTCGTATTTTTCACATTTGCTCTTGTGAAAATTAGGGTTTGAGTTCTTCTTCTTCTTTTCCACCTGCGTAATCGATCAGAAGCGAGAGAGAGAGATGGGTGGAGGAAACGCACAGAAATCAGCGATGGCTCGCCAGAAAAACTTGGAGAAGGCGAAATCTGCAGGAAAAGGTAACAACTAGATTTATCTTTTAGGATTTATCAAACTAGATTTCTGAAAAAAGGGAGATCTGGCCGTAGAAATCGTGTTTCCTGATGATTGTTTTGCTTGATCTCTCTTACAGGAAGCCAATTGGATGCTAACAAGAAAGCTATGTCGATTCAGGTGAACTATTTACTACTCATTGCTTTATATCATTATTATGTTTATGATGATGAAAGTTGAATTTTTTTACAATTTTTGGTCAGTAGAATTGGTTTTCACTATAATCACTTGAGTTGTTGTTATGAATATAATTTATTGTATATTTTTGGGATTGAATGTTTGATAATGTAACTTTATGGAATATTGAGGAATATGAAAGTTTAGTCCTTGGGATTGTTTACATTTTTGTATGAGTTTGGTTTATCTTTTACCATTAAGCTGTTTTATGATTGAATTGTGAGGTGTTCAAGCTAAGTTGGTATTACTTGATGTGTATGTGTATGTGACTGTGTATGTGTATGTATATGTATATATATATGAGTTTGGTTTATCTTTAACGATTAAGCAAGTTTTATGATTGAGTTTTGTGGTGTTCACTAAGTTGATACTTCTTGATGTGTATGCATATTTATATCAGTTTGGTTCATCTTTGACCGTTAGGCAAGTTTTATGATTGAATTGTGAAGTGTTCAAGCTAAGTTGACACTTCTTGATGCGTGTATATGTATATGAGTTTGGTTTATCTTGTACCATGAAGCTTGTTTTATGATTGAATTATGAGGTGTTCACTAAGTAGTTACTTGATGTGTATATGTATATACAGTGCAAGGTTTGTATGCAAACATTCATCTGCACTACATCAGAAGCGAAATGCAGGGAGCATGCAGAGGCAAAGCATCCGAAAGCCGATGTTCTCAACTGCTTCCCTCACCTCAAGAAGTGATTAAAATTACTATGTGTCACAAAAAAGGGATTCCAATGTGAAATGTATGGATCCTCTTCTCTACTATGTTTGTATCAAAGTCAACATATTTATGGTTCTGTTTCCCTACTTGAAAGACTTGTTTCAAGGCTTGAAAAGTCTCTTTATATAATAACTGTTATTAAGATATGATCAAGAAGTTATGTTTGCAGCCTGTTTTTACCATGTTTAGTTAATATTTGGCTTTTTAGCTCTATACATGTATAAATATTCGCAATCTTGTTGCAGCTTTGGGTTTTGTTAGTTCTTACAACATTGCGATGTCTGGTTCAGAGAGTAGAAAGCATCAATCAAGCTTTGGTCTTACTGAGGTTTATGGCTGTTGCTCTCTGCAGCTTCAACGTGAATGAGATATGAATGAGGTTGAGCTTAAACAAGTATTTTTACCATGTCTTCTCTCTCGGTTAATCTGTCATGATGATCATACCGAAGAAGGTTCATCGAGTAAATCGGTGGCCTGGAGTTGTTGATACTATGAGTCAATCGAACTGAAGGTGTAACCAAGTGTTGGTTGTATGCATTAGTAAGCTTGGACCATGGGTTACGGCTGTGCCTACAAATGAGAGTGGTTCAAGTCTTAACTCCCTTGGTCTGACTATGGATTTGGTCAGAAGTTTTGTGGCTTGTAGTAATTTCAACATCAAACAAGAAGCCAAGGGTCCACATGTCTAAAGAATAGTCGTAATTCTGTAGGTTAAGTTTTAGTCTAAAAGTCTTTAGTCTAATGTGTATAACAGCTACAAGTAGTTTACACACTTTTTTTTTTGTCTAACAATATTGGGCCACAACTGGCCGGCCCAGTAGCTTACACACTTTGATTTCAGAAAAAGGGCTTTGATTGCTAACTAATTTTGGAGTTGTTGGTGGCTAGAATCTAGTTAGTGTTTTGATATTACGGTTCGGACAATGTACATTGAACCAAATACCTAAACTGAATCGAAATAGTGGGTATTAGGGTTGTTTTAGGTGTTTCAAAAATATGTAATAGTTTATAATTCCGGAACTGAATCTATATCTGATTGTGGATCTGATAAGCTCGATTTTGTGTATGTATATTACGATATCTTTACAAACTTTACTGAATTGAAACTCGGTTTTATATGGATCTAAATAAAATTTCACTAAAGTATCTGAAACCAAATTGTATGGATCCGAATCCAATCCCAAAACCCGGATAACAAGAGCTATTTTGTAGGCATGGACATTTGGTTCTTCGGTTTGGTTTGGTTTTCCGGTTTTGGATTTTTTTTTCTTCTAAAAATGTAGTAACCAATGGATTCTGATCAAAATTTAGTTCGATTTTAGTTATGTAAAGGTAAAACCAAGTAATTCCAAAGTAATATTGGTATAGTTCTGAATAGTCATTTTCACCAAAAAATAACCAAAATTAAACAAATACCAAAAAAATATGGTTACTTGTAACTACAAATACCAAAAAAATATGGTTACTTGTAACTAAAAGTTAGTACTAATTAGTTTCGGTTCCTTTTGAGTATATTTTGGCTTTTGAAATTGAATCGAATCGAAAAGCAAAATTATCTATTGTAATACCTAGACTTAGTGAATTTGTAAAAACTCGAAATGTGTATGTGAATATGTTGTAAAGGACCGAGCCAAACTTGGACATTTGGTT
>OVBA01007860.1:0-13638 GCA_900406435.1 Lepidium aucheri | reverse complement strand
GTAATATATAAAATAAAGTAGGTTATATTAGTTAATTTTTTCTTTTTTTTTGTATGTACCCAATGTTAGGATTTATTCTCTTTTCCATCTTTACAATAATCTTTTGAGATGAGAAAAAAACTTAACTTTATTTGATTTTTGGTATAAATTATAACTATTATACAAAAGTTATATATATGTGAGAGATGGGCCCAACACATTATATATTTGGTTGCGGTCTCGGTCGCTAACGTGTGCCAAAAAGAACAAGGCCACAATAGCAATATGGACCTCATCCAAAAGATGATGATAGGATAACGGATTTTGGCTTTTCTTGGACTGGGGCTCAAGTGCTTTTATATTCTGGATCCATGCCCAAATATGAGACCCATCATTTTTTGACGGAAGCCCTAGCCATCTTTTCTTTTTGTCCTCTAGCGGCTAAAAAGTAACTAGAGAAGGGAAGAAGAGTTTTCGAATTCTTGTGCCTCGAGAGTTTTTCAGAGGGCTCAGCCATCTGATCTAAAGGCTCTCGGCCCTAGCCATCTTAAGCACGGTGGAAATGAGAGTTCTTGCCAAGCTCTGTGTTATACATATTTGTTAATGACACTCTCCATCTATGGCAATGACAAAAACTACTAGCAAGAATTTAAAGATTACGAGTATGTATTAGAAGTAGAGTACTATATATGGTTAGCAACTAAAAACATAACATGAGAGATATAAAATAATTAATTATCTTAATTTAGGGCTTATTTTATTTCAAACACCAACCAATACACAATTTTAGTAAGCTTCAATCAATTAATAAATAACAAAAAATATGTAAATAATACAAACTTTAAGTATGCTAAAAGTTTTATTTTTTCAGTACATAGGTGATGAGGCCGGGAATATGAATTGTCGTCATGTAATCTTCCCAACCAATTGACTTTGGATCAAATTCGAACAAACAATTTGCTTCTTTATTGATTTTCTCTCTTTTCAACCGCAGTATCTCTGTATTTGTATCATCAAATCTGCAAAAATAAAAATAAAAAATGTAATGTCAGAACATTTCATAGATCAATATAAGTATATATTAAAGTCATTTTTGGGAAGAATGATACATACATGCCCTTAAACAAAACGTAAGGTCTATAAAGCTCGACCAACCGCATCGCCAACTTAATTTTGCGATCAGTGTCTTGATATTTATTCCCGTTCCACCATGGATAAATTATATATATCAACCGCAACATCTGATTACAAAAGAAAATAAATGCGTAAACATTGGGGATTGTTATAAGATTTAAACTAATCCTTTTGCCTTGAATATTGGTTAACAAAAGAAATTCTATGTAGTTAGTCATTAATTTGGTACCTGGAGAGGTAGCTTGTAACGAACGGTCATGTAGAAACTAAACTGAGCCATTGTGGTTAAGATAGTGCCTTTGGAGACTATGATAGGTGAGCCATCACGTCCAACAAGAGGGTTTTTGGTGAAGTAGCAAGCCGCGAGATCGTGAATCTGGTCGAATGTGATTGGATTCTTGGAAGATGAGCCGACATGGTACACTGTCTGAGAGCCTGAAGTTCCAGCGTGTATTGCAGCAGCCATGACCATTGCGTTTGCGACCATGTCCACAGGTATCTGTAAACGTTGATTTAAGTACAGATGTAAATTTAATGCAACATTTGAATAGACTTTAGAGATACATATAAGTTTTGTGTATAATTATAAAGTGAAATAAAAGTCTGACATACTGAATTATGAACTTAAGTAGAGCTTACAAGATCAAGGACCGAGTTTGGATCGGCGAGAAAGCACTTAAGCCTTCCTTTGCCAAATGCAACAATCACGCTATCTATGGTTCTTCACATCAAACAAAAACGAAAAGAGTAACTAATTAGATAAATCATCAAAGATTACTTGTAAATGATATATAAACGGTACAAATTTACCTTAAGCCTTCGATCCAACCGGGAAATGGTTCTGCAAAAGTGCTAGTGATCATTGTGGGACGGATGATAACTAGAGGAAGGTTTTCTCTATTGTGGCCAAGAAGCATCTCTCCCATTGATTTAGTGAACACATATGTATTTGGCCATCCATGAACCTTTGCCCTATTAGTTAAGACCACTTTGATTCAATCAAATCCCAGTCAAACCTCTATAAAGATATAATTTCTTACTAATTTATAAAGTTGTTAATTTACCGATATGTTATTTTAACCAAAAAGTTGATTCGGGACCAAATAAACATATCAATTTATAGTTTCACCAAAAAAAACATATCAATTTATAGTGTTTGATTATTACACTGACCTTGACATTCCAAGATCTTTCATAGACTGTCCAATCTCGTCTTCCGAACATTCTTGCTTTTGAAGTTCTTTCAATTTCTGTCTCATTAGCTCCACTTCGGTCTCGATTACAAGTTTTCCATGTCCGTTCAAGGTCTCTCCCATCTCGAATGCTTTTTCTTTTAAGACTCCAGACTTCTCTCCGCACACATACGCTACATACACACAATAACAATAACAATTTGGTTTCAATATGCTATCAAAGAACAACTGATGTTCAACCGAATAGTCCATCGAGAATCCATTTGAAGGATCATATTGTTTTTTTTCCCTTCTCTTTCTTTTTTGGCACAGATTAAATATGTTCCATATACAAATTATGAACTCAATGATAATATATTCTTCTAAAAAAGTATTAAAGATGATCGAACTAACCAGTTGAGACATGAAGAAGCAACTGTCCTTTAACACACTTTTTGGCAAAGTTGAGGACATTAAGCGGTCCAAATGTATTAATGCTAAGACCAACATCATATCTTTATACAACAAAAATTTGTATTGCTAGTTAGATTTTAATATATATATATATATATATATATATTCTTCAATGATAAAATTTAAAAGATTTGTGATTCTAAACCTTTCATCAAAGTTGGTTGTGGCGGCGACATTGACAATGAGATCAATCTCATTCCACAAATGTTGTAAGAGATCAGAGTCTTTTACTCCAAGATTATCAACTGAAATATCACCTGGAATTGGAACAACTTTTTCTGATACTAAATCGTTTAGATTTTCATCACCTAAATTATTCCTCAACACTCTAAAAAGATCTTTCTCCACAACCTGTTGTTTTATTATGTAGGCCAAATTAGTTCACAAGATCAGTTTTACATATATAATATCTCGTTATATAATCTTTATAAATATTTAAATATATACAATGGAAATGTTTAAGTTATACCTCACTGCGAAAACGTTGCATGGCTGATTCATTGTCTGCTGCTCTCAAGAGAAGAAAGAGCTTCTTCACTTTTGGTTGTACCCTCAATATTTTCTCCACAAACACTGTTAATTTTTATTTTTTGGTTTAATTTTTAAAAGACTTTCGTACGGAATATTTCCAAGGAAATATCCATGAATATAGGAAGTAGTTTACCATCACAACATATCATATTCTAATTATTTAGCAAGAAAACATATAGCATTGGAATTAGGTAGATTCAAAACAAATATAGAAGAGTCTAAAACCAACAAAAAAAAAAAAAACTATACGTTTTCAATTGATGTATGGACCACTAAAAGAGATTGAAGAAACCAATGAAATAAAAGTATAATAGTGATGAATAATATAATATGGAAAGTTAACTATTTAAGAAAAAGATGTTTACCAATATTATGATTAATAAAACGTAAAATATTAGTTTACATGCACACATAAGTGTTATATATTCCATGCAAAAGCGATTCAAAAGCCATAATGAAACCAATAACCACAAACAAAAAGAATTAATATAAATGAAATAAATTCATATTTTGTGTAGACATAAGAACATTCAGGATGAATTTCAGATGGATTTGTCTATTGCAAATCGATTTTTTTGTCATTTTTTGTATTGCATATATGTATTTACATGCTTAACATAAGATAAGTGAACCAAATCGGTACCTTTGGCGAGGAAACCAGGTACACCGGTGACAAGTATAGTTTTGTTGTGGAGGAAGTGAACGCAATTGGATTCCATTGAAGACACTTTATATTTTATCAAATATGTAATTGAATAAAATTGATAGTTATGAGATTATAAGACCTTTGGAGTTGAGGTATGAATATATATATAGGCACACAGTCATTGACCGATATTGTTGACCCATCATACCTACTATTTTTAGATCTACCTACATTCACTTAAAACCCAATATTTTAATTATTTATGATTTTAATATATTTTTTATCTCCGACAATAAAATGCTACGAAATTTCGAAGCTTGAGAGCAAGAAGCTGTTTGTACCCTTCTTGGCACGGTAGTTAGTTCGAAAGTCTAAAAACTATGTAGGAATTGCCGAACGAGAACAAAAATTGTTTATTAATGATATTATTTCGAGGTTGGCTCGGTACAACTATAGATATATATTTGAAAGTATCTAGGTGAATTGTATATATCATTTACTGACGATTCATCTCCTTTTTATAGGGAATCGTACGGTGTTAGTCAGTGTTCTAAATGGGCTTGGGCATACTCTGGACTCTGAATGGGCCGGCGACGATGACCTATCCTCAAATCATTACTGGGTCTGGTGTGTTGGGTAACCCCAATATAAAATAGAAGTAAATATATATCTTAAATACAATTTGTATATCTTAATTAGTAATTTTTGAAATATCTGTGGAACTTTTAAAAATAACAAAACCATTTATATATTTTAAAATTGAGTATGTAAGAATTTTACAATCTAGTTTCCGACAATCTAATTCCCATGAACTCTATCTGTAAGAACCGTGTCGGAAATGTCTTTCGTAAGAAAATATTTTTTTGTTTATCTTAGAAAACATAACATGGAAGTTTCGTAAGTGAAAGCATAGAAGCTGAAATAGGAGAAGTTAGAGTCGGTATGAAGTGACGTATGGTAACTTGCTCATGTGTTTTTTACTTAGCGGACCATACAAGGAATCATACGACTATTCAAAATTTGATTACATGAAATAACAAATCGAGGGTTTTATGGATTTTAGAATATATATATCTTTGGTTAAGAAATGAACTACTCTCATGCTTAAAGTTTCTAGAGTCCAATAATCTTCTTTATTTTTAAATTATAAATATATAATTCTCAATTCTGTATATTCGAAGAACTTAATTAGATAGAGAATCTAAACTACTAACAATTAGATCAATAACTCTGATCATTAATTCGAATTTCCAAATCTTAATTTTTATTATGCAAAATTACACGACTATCTAATCTAAATTTGAATTTAATTAGAAAATATTGCGGAACCAGATATTAACATCTAACAAAACACATTTATAAAATAACTTTCTTTTAAAGAAAAAGTATATAACTACTTTAACTTAAAGTTTTAGAAAGAATGTATATGCTCAGCGGGTGGTTTTTACTTAAGTGATAAGTGGTGAATTTACTAAAGACAGATGCATTTGTACATTTATAGATCGAATCCTGCTATTTACATGTGTAGCAACTTGACTACTAGCCTAGTCGGTTCTAATCCAATGTTAAAAAAAAATTAAATAAATCAGGATTTAACAAAATCTGTTGAGGAACTATTAATTATGAATAGGGACGTAGAACTAAATTATGTACTTTGCAAAATTAGAGAGTGTCACGTTATAAACCGTTGTCCATTTATCTAACCGGTTTCTTATTTTCTGGAAACTTTTCGGATAATGTTAAAGCAACTTTGGTAATTAGAACAATGATTAATGAATAATGACGCATTTAGTGGCAGGTGAAAATCCAGGCGACCAAAACGGGCATTTACGTGGAAAACAAAATTTCCTGTTTAATTGAATTTTTGGTGATTTCCAGAATGATACTCAATCGAAATACCCATAAAACACCGACGAATTGGTCAGTTACATAATAGCACACACATAAGTGCAAAAGTTTTCTTGTGGTTACAACTTGATCGATTAAACATGATCTATAACTCAACCATCACCCAAACTCTATTATGCGAGATTATATGAATATTTGTTGATAGTCACTGTAAAAAAGATTGTGAATATACATTTTTATTTATTTGAGCATGCAAAAATATTTTCTTGTGTTTTTTTTCAAGTTTTCTCTAACTTTAATATGAAGTGTGGAAAAAAAAAGAAGGATGAAAAGACCTTCTCAAAAACATTTAATAACTCTTAAATATTATGGTATGTAGGCCTGAACATAACGGAAAACGGGACGGGAAATTACAGCAACGGATCCAGAACGGTTAGTTCAAGAAATTAGATTTATTTCCCAAACAATTACCGTTACAAAATGAGACGGAAATTCTGGGAATCGGGAACGGTACAAGAATTTTGAGACTCAAAATTTACTTCCCGAACTATTCCCAAAATTTTACTAAATTGGGAAATTGTGCTATATGTACGGAAAATAGTTTGAAAAATACGAATAATAAAAAAAAAAAGAGTATTATTACAAATTATATAGTCAATATAACAAAAATAATAATGTATAAACGATATACTGATATTCAATACACAAAAATTTAAAATTACAGTGTTAAAATTTGTAATTAAATGACCAAATATTACTATTTTTTATCAAAACCACTTGTATATCCATACTAAATCATTTGTATTCATTGTAACGTTCTAAAAAAGTTATAAGTCAAATATTGTTATAGGCTTGATTTTAGCTATTTGAAACATATATAATATTTGAATCTAATATATTTTAGCATTTTGTTAACATAAACAAATATCCAACGGGAATTCAGCAAATTCCCGAACCCTTTCCCGACCATTTTCCTTACCCGTTTGGATATTATTTTTGGACCCGAACAGGAAATTACAATTTTCATTCTCGAAAGAAACGGGAATTATGGGATAGGAGCGGGAGGGGACGTGAGTTCCGATATGTCCAGGGCTAATGACATATTAAAAAAATTCTTAAATGTTATGGATTTGTAAAAAAATCTCTCACCTTGGGATATAAAACACAACGTACAAGCAAACGTCATTGTTAAATTTTTTAAACTAAATTATTAAGTTTCCAAAAACATAGAAAATCACGTAAAAATGATATTAAGACGCAAATAAAGAACTAAAAGCTTCATGAAATCGTTTAATAGAAATACATAAGGAATTAGAAACCACAATTTACTTAGATTAACCGAAATTTTTGACTTTGGTTCTATTCGGAAAACAAAGNTATTCGGAAAAAAAAAAAAAAAAAAAATAAAAAAAAAAAAAAAAAAAAAAAAAAAAAACATAATTGTTACTAAAAAAGAGCTCAACCCAAATTTTGGCTCACTTTGACTGGCTATATCTGCTAAGAATTTATAGTCGGCCATATATATGTTTCCTTGCAAAATATTTCAAAAGATCAATTAACAAAGAAATAATTCATTAACGAGTAAAACGGTTTAAAAGATCAAATTGTTCATCGTAAAAAAATGGGTTACGTATATGTCAATAATTACAATATTACATATATACTTACTTTATATGTATAGACATATTTTTAGTAGTTATTAAATATATTAGGTGCGCAATTCAAAATTAGACAAACTTATTTACTATTTCAGAACAATACAACATTTAACCTACTCTTAAAGTTAAAATAGAAAGACTACCATAGAAAAACATGATTCAGTCTTAGTGTGGTTGGTCATAAATTATGCAACAATCACCTAACATGCTTAAACGTCTAGGAAACATTGAAACTTTTGGGAAAAAGACAGAAATACCTAACCCTATATATTTTAGTAAAGAATTTAATTGGAACCAATAGAAATGTCTCAAACTTCAAACATTATAATTAAATACACTATTGGAGTTTCAGAATTACAAGTCATCTTTTCTAACTATTTAGACTTAGCAAGTGGTCTTTAGTCTGGTGGCTGATGATTAGTCCACTAAAGGTAGACACACATATACAACCAGGGATCGAGTCTCACCGCCTACTAAATTTATGTAGGAATTTGGATAGTGAACCAGCTTTTATGGCCTATATTAATATTGTCGTTGAAAAAAAAAATTATAAATTTCTGTGACGCTGCACCGAGTGTAACAGATTTTTTTGGTTGGAGAAAGGGAGAAAAAAACTTCCTAACCTGTATTATTATAACTTAAAAAATAATTAAACGTTAATCAATCTAGGAAAAGAAACCCCATCCTGATCCTCACGAACAAAAGAAACAAAATCCTCAGGAGGAACTAACAAAACATGAAAACCTAAAGAAAGCGAAAAAGCATAGTTAGCCAATCGATTGACAACACGATTGACCTCTCTATACACATGAGAAAAATAGACTATCTAGTCCCTTGATATGAAGCCATGGCACAAACGTACCAGGAAAGATAGGGGATGAGAATCAGAAATCCGTGTCGTTAAAAAATCCACCACTATCCGAGAATCCACTTCCACCTTTACTCTGTGTGCCCCTTTATCCCAAGCCATGAATAGCCCATAGTAGATCCCCCACAACTCAGCAAGAGGAGCCGTACAAATACCTATATTCACCGCAAAGCCGCAAACCCATTCACCAAAAGAGTCACGGAGGACACTCCCGCACTAGCACGACCCGGATTTTCTTTAGAACCACCATCTGTATTTAATTTAAACCAAGAGTCACGAAGTTTAACCTAAGCTATTCTTCGTTCAACCCGATCGGTATGACTCTTCCATTACCAACGAGAGCAAAGGCATGCATCATCTCAGTACCTTTATCCTTGACAAACTGAACACGATCTCGGCATTTAAGATCTCCATTAAATACATTATTGCATCTTTATTTCCAATTCCACCAAATAGTGATAGCAAATAAAGACGACCAATGGCAACCGAAAACAATACCATTCTCACTCTAGTTCCCATATAACCATTCTAGAAGAGATTTCTCAAAGAAAAACCTGCGCCTTTGACCCGCGATAAGTCGGTCCCGAATCCCTCTTGCCGCAGGGCAATCACGTATAACATGAAATATTGTCTCGTCACTAGCCTTATATACCTGACAAAGCTTTAAATCAGTTAGGTGACGCCTACAACGTACCTCATTCGTCATGACCACCTGTTGAGAAACCAACCAAAGAAAGTAACGTATACGTTCCGGAACATGAACCCACCAAATCCGTGTATAAAATGCTTACATATTCTGCCTTGGAACATCACTTGAGATGAGGAGCGAATAGGCTGAACGTACTATAAAGGTCCCATTAGGAGTTCCATTCCAAGACAAACGATCATAAGCACCTGTAAAAGAATCTGGAACAATAAAAAGCAAACAAAAGTGAATATCCTTGGGCAGAAGATTTTGAAGGGAACTAATCCGTCAACCAGAACTATCACTCCACATATCTCGCACCATAAGAAATCTCTCTTCCGCGGGTAAAGGATAAGAAGTTATGGAACAGTGGCTGGTCTAAGAGCCAAGAATCCAGCCAAAAATGAGTCACACGACTATCACCTATAACCCATTTCAAATTTGGACCAATAACTTCTCGTAACCCCAAAGTAATGCTTCGCCATGTCGAGGAAACCGAGGCCTTAGGAGACATCTATTCAATATTTGGGAGAGGTTGCACCCCATACTTGCTAGTCAAAACTCTTGCCCAAAGGCCATTCAGATCTGTAAGCAATCTCCATCCAAGCTTCAATATCATAGCTTTGTTCATTGTATCACTAATTCGGATATTCAAAACCCCCTCACACTTAGGCAGACATACATTCTCCCAAGATACACGATGTATCTTACGTGAATCGGAATTCCCACCCCAAATAAAGGTCCGAGATAATTTGTCTAGCTTAGTGATATACCTCGTTTATACCGACTTATAGCTTACTAATTCATATGTTTTCTTTAGTCTTTGTTGTGTTTTAGAGTCCTTTTAGGTACAAAATGCAAGGATACTTTGGATTACACATGCTGAGCAAGATTGGAGCTTAACTTTGGATTTCTCCACTACGAGATAAAGGATCGACCGATCAACACCAAGATCGATCAATCACAACTTTAAAGGAGAAAACTACGCTCGATCCATTGATCGACTTCTCATGCTTGACACGATCGACCTCCATCCATCTATATCGTACCCATGATCCACTGCACGACCGAGCACTCAGAGATCGATCAAGGTATTTACAAAGAAGTTACGCACGATCCTTTGCACGACTTAGAAGCTTCATGATCGAATGAAGAAACATTGATCGATCGAGCAGTTGAAGGATCGATCGATCAATGACCCTGTGAAGCGAAACCAGATTTTTCTTATTTTTATACCAGTTCGGTTTACTCTATATAGTAGGTCAAAAACACGTTTTTAGATATAGTTTTTTCGGATTAGAAAAGTCATAGACGTTTGTTGTAACCTAGAGGAGAAGATTTTGGATCTCTACCTCATTGGAGAAGAATCTCTAAACCTCTACTCTTATATATTTTCAGTTCTCAATGAATTCCTTTACAATTGCTAGCTTGTTCTTTATTTCCATGTTTGAGTAGTTTATAGTCGAGTTTAGGGTATTCTCAGGATCTTGAGAGACATAAGGGTGACGAACAAATAGGTTTTAAATATGGATTCTCAGCCTAGAGACATGGTTAATGCTTAGGTTGGAATAGCTAACTAACCTATGATTTTATGTTACTTATTATCCAAGAAGTTTAATAAGAACCAGAACCTTTCTAGGTAAGCAATACTTATACTACCAACGAGAGTTAATGCTAGGTTGGATTGTGGACACATCGGAACTATTAATACCACGTGGTTAGAATTATAGAACCAACGAGAGTTAGGATTCCTAGGATCTAAGCATAGTGATTATCGCTGCGAGAGTACGTTAGTCAATTGTTATTTCTGAGTCGAGAACAGAACTGAACTTGCCTGAATAGATTCCTCATTCTAACCTTTGATTTCCTTATGAATTCCCTAAGCTTGATGCTTTTAGATATTGTTTTACATTATATTCCTTAGTTACAATCGATTCCAATCCAAATATTCATTGTCTTAGCTCTATTTAAATAATACAATCATTAGTGTGATAATTGGTCTGCGTGGATTTGATCCCTAAATACTATTTTGTTTGCTGTGCACTTGCAGTACGATATAGGGTTAAAACTCATTGTATCACTTAGACAAAGTAGATTTCGGTAGGTAGATTGCACTCATTGTGTGAATCGGACTACACGAAAGCACCGACTTGGTTAAAGTTACTTTCCCAGCAAAGCTAAGACAATGACTCTTCCATCCAGCTAATCGTGAAGAAACTTTCTCGAACACCTCATTGAAAGTATCCTTATTAATTGTCTTTTGAAGCACTGGTATTCCCAAGTACTTACCAAGCTCTCTCGTCGCTTGAATCCCACTTTCAAGGCTAATAGCTTGACATAGATGATATTGTAAATTTTCAGAAAAGAAGATCTTCGACTTATCAAGGCTCACTTTTTGTCTGATGCTGCACAAAATTGTTGTAAAACACCACGAATCACTTGGATCTAGCCAACCGATGCTTCAGCAAACAGAATAAGGTCATTCACAAAGCATATGTGAGAGAGTTTAGGACCGGTCCTAGAGAGCTTAATAGGTTTCCATTTACTCTCCATAACCGACTGGTCAATAAGATGACATAGGTATTCCATACATAAGATACCAGTCTCAAAAATTTGTAGAGCAAAATGAGAAACCGAAGGACCAACCGTGTCCCAACAATCTTGATAGAAACTAGTTGGAAACCATCAGGTCCTGGAGCCTTAAATCTCCTCATCGATCTAATTGAGCTCTCTATTTCCATCGTAAAAGGCTTATCCAAATTTACATGTTCGGCTGGTAAAATTTGGGTAAAGCCAGCATATGGTAATGAAGCACTTCTCATATCGACATCATCCAGAGAAAAAAGCTTACCATAATACCCGAGAGCTAAACTTTCCAGCTCATTAGGATCCGACACCCAATTCCCTGTATCGTTTTTAAGACTCTCTATACGATTTCTTTTCCTCCTTATACTTCTCGAAGTATGGAAGAACCTTGTATTTCTATCTCCCAATACGACCAATTTTTCTCTTAATTTTTGGAACCACAACATCTCTTCCTGTTCCAAGATCAACTTAAATTCCTTAAGAAGATGCTTTTCTTCCACTAATAGTGCATCGGACATGTCGTGAGATATACTTTCCTGGATGCGAGAGATTTGTAACATCAAAGTTTCTTTCTTTTGACTTATATCCCCAAAAACCTCTTTATTCCATTGACGCAAGGTACATTGAAGAATTTTGAGAGCCTCCACAGTACTCAAGTCATTAGACCAAGAAGAACGAAATAGCTCCTTAAAACCTTCATGTTGTAACCAAACAGCTTCAAACCGGAAGGGACAACGAGCAGGGTTGTACTTCCGAGGGGGCAAGAATTGTACAAAAAGACGAGAGTAATCCAAAGACAGGTATGAGAGATGAGTCACCCTTGCTTCTTACCATTGTAACCGGAATTGCAGGTTACAAAGGATCCGATCAAGCCGTTTGGCTACAAAAAACTGTTCGAACTTCCCTCTCTTCCAAGTATAAGGATAGCCCGTAAAACCCATGTCCACTGATGATATATTATTAATCCAATCTCCAAAAGCTTGAGAATTCAAAGAAAGAAGGCCATTACCACTCGTCCTCTCATCAGAACGTACTATCATGTTAAAATCACCTCCCACCATAATAGGAACCGAGATCGACTGTAAGCTCTGACTTAAGGCTGGCCAAAGACCCGCCCAACGACTACTTGATGGAGCTGCATAAACCGCAAAGAGGTGAATGTCCTCAAGACCAAACTGCACCTTAGCATGAATAAACTGGTCCGTCGATTACACTATCGTAACCGCACCAACCGAAGAACACCATAACAACCAAAGACCTCCACTATGACCCAAATCATTAACCCGATAAGATTGGTCAAAACCCAGACCTTGGCAAATATTCTTAGCACGTTGACCTCCCGCATGTGTGATGTTCCTCATATTTTGTCGGTTTTGAGCTCATTATTACGGTTATATTTGGGGGTGTCTATGTTTTATTGAGATTTCAGGTCAAAAAAGTTTAGAGTTGGAATCATGCTTAAAGGTGGACTTTGGAGAAGGTTGAAGTATTTTTTGGTATTCTCCACGAGAGGAAGGATCGATCGGTCAACACAAAGATTGATCGATCAGTGCTTTAACGAGGAATATGCGCACAATTTGAAGAACGACTTGGCTTCTAAGAGATCGACTCAATATCGGAAGATCGATCAATCAACATAAGGATCAATCGATCAATGCCCTTCGAAGAAACCTAATTTCACGATTTTTCAGCTCTTGTTTTGAAACCTATAAGTACTCTTTTCCTATTTTTTTAGCAAGTTGTCTTTGAGCTTAAGAAGAACAATTTTTACATAAGTTTGAGAGTTTGTAAGCTAGGAAGAAGATCTTTTCACACTTGAGAAGAATTTATGAATCCTATTTCTATTTCTTAATGCAATTTCAGTTTCAGTTCATCATGATTTGCTTGGTTCATTGTTCTATGTCTCAGTAGATCTTAGATCGGATTTAGGTATTCTAAGGTTNGTTTTAGAATTCAACTGTTAGGGAACAAATAGGATTGATGAATAGAAGATTCTCCTTGTAAAGCTTGAGTTTAATGCATAGATTAGCTTGATCACCTAGTCGATAATTTTAGGT
>OVBA01007859.1:0-13638 GCA_900406435.1 Lepidium aucheri | reverse complement strand
AAGATTTGAATAATAAAGGATCTAGGATTTTTATCTCATCATCTTTCACAGGCGGAAAAAGATATATGAGGCAGAATTATATGGATGCAATGGCTGTTTGCAAATATTCGGGGTTTCCGGATCTTTTTATTACATTTATATGTAATCCTAAATGGCCTGAAGTTACAAGTTATCTAACAAAAATGAATTTGAGATCTGAAGATAGACCAGATATTTTGTGTAGAATGTTCAAAATGAAGCTTGATAGTCTTATGGATGATTTGACTGGGAACAATGGTGTTTTTGGAAATACTTCTGCTGGTATGTTTTCTAAATACTATATTTACTTATATTACAAACAATTAAAGTTGATTGTTTCTTTTAGTCACAATGTCTATATTGTGTATATTCCTTTTTTTGTTATATAGTTTTAATGAGTTAATGATATATTGCTTGCTTTTTAATGCAGATATGTACACGATAGAGTTCCAAAAACAAGGACTACCACATGCTCATATTCTACTGTTTATGCATCAAGATTTTAAATATCCAAATTCCAAAGATATTGATGCTATCATCAGTGTCGAGATACTAGATAAAGAGAAAGAACCAGATTACTATGAAGTTGTGAAGGACATTGACCATGTGGTGCTGTTAATCTTTCTTCACCTTGCATGAAGGACCAAAAGTGTTCGAATTTTACCCAAAACACTTTGAGGAAAGCACGTCTTTTCACCAAGATGTATCCTGTTTATAGACATCGTGATGATGATAGGTTTGTGATTAAGAATGATTTTAAGTGTGATAACAGGTATGTCGTTCGTCACAACAAGTATATGTCTCTTCGTTATCGAGCACATATAAATGTGCAGTGGTGTAATCAATCAAGATCTATTAAATACTTATTTAAGTATATAAATAAAGGACAAGACAGAATAGCAATTGGATTAAAGAAATCTAGCTGTGAGGATCAACAATCTGCTGAAGTTATAAACAAAAGTGGAAATGATTATGGAGAAACACATGAAGATGAAATGAGGTCATATTTTGACTGTAGGTATGTCCGATTTATATACTTCTTATTTTGAAATTTTATAACTAGGTATTATTATTTTATTATTACAAAATAATTGATTTTTGATTTTTGATTTCTGATTAAAAAGAATTCTGATTGTTATTATTGATTGTGATTATTGCTAAAGTTATCTAATATATACGATATTTTGACTGTTTTTATGTTTGATTTCTAGAGTTGTTATGATAACTCTCTACTATTATTTTATCATGATTACTCACCAAGTATAAAGTTAAAATCAGTTGTTATTTAATATACAGGTATGTATCAGCATGTGAGGTAGCTTGGAGGATACTAGCATTTCTTATACATTATAGGTCTATTCGTGTTGAGAAGCTTTCTTTCCATGAGAAGGATCAACAAGTAGTGTGGAAAGATGATGATCCTGTAGAAAGTCTTTTGAATAGGAAGTCAATAGATTAGTCGATATTTTTGGCTTGGATGGATCGTAATAAGATTGATGAAGAAGCTATGAGTCTAACATATCCTGAGTTCCCTACAAATTATGTATACAATAAAAAGGAAAAGGTCTGGAATAAAAGGAAGAGGAATAAGTTTGCTATAGGACGGATCTACTATGTTCCTCCCTCACTTCGAGAGTTGTTCTACTTGAGAATACTTCTTAACATAATGAGAGGTTCTACATTTTATGAAGATATAAGAACTTTTGAAGGTGTTATATATGAGATTTTTAAAGAGGCCTATATTGCTAGAGGATTAGTAGATGATGATTCTGAATATATATAAGCAATTGTTAGTGCAAGTCAATGGTCATTGGCATGTTCTTTCCATCAGGTACTTGCACATATGTTAATGACAAACCGTTTATCATCACAAGAAATTGTGTGGGAGAGTATTTAGAAATTTCTTTCATAAGATATACAATATAAAAAACGAAAATTATACTCTATGCAAGGTATCAGTACACCATGTACATTTTCAAAGTTTAAACTATTGTTTTCGTTTTGTTTAAATTTTCATACTTATTGTTTATATAATCTCACTCATATTTAAACTATATTATGTTTCTACGGAACTTACACTGAATGAGAATCAGCTTAGGAATTATACATTAATTGAGTTGGACTGCATATTGAAAGATAGTGAGAGTTCTCTGTCTAAATTTGATTCAATGCCTCAAATAGATTCGAATTCAAATTCAGCTACAATAAATTGTTTTTTGTTTGAAGAACGTAATTATGATTGTGAGGAATTGAAAAGGTAACATGACAGAGATGTATAGAAATTGACTCTTGAGTAGAAAGATGTATATGATAATGTAGTTGATTCAATTCTCAATGATAGAGGTGGAGTTTTCTTTGTTTACGGTTTTAGAAGAACAGGGAAAACTTATCTATGGAAAGTCTTATCCTCAGCTATTCGGTATAGAGGTAAGGTTGTTGCTTCAAGTGGGATAGCATCTTTGTTATTGGTAGGAGGAAGGACATCTCATTCTCGATTTGAAGTTCCAATAAATCCTGATGATTTTACTACTTGCTCTATGATAAAAGGATCTGATCTGGCCAACTTAGTGAAAGAGTCATCTCTGATTATATGGGATGAAGCCCCAATGATGAGTAAGTATTGCTTTGGATCTCTAGTAGGAGTTTAATTGATATCATTAGTGTAAATGATAAACCATTTGGTGGTAAGGTAGTTGTTTTTGGCAGAGATTTCAGACATGTATTACTAGTGATTGAAGGAGGTGGAAGAGCAGAGACTGTTCTAGCAGCACTAAATTATTCTTATCTATGGAAGCATTGTAAAGTTCTAAGATTGACAAAAAAATATGAGACTTTTAAATGATTCTTTTGTTAATCATGGTGAAGCTAAGGAAACAGAAGATTTTTCAAGGTGGATTTTGTCTGTTGGTGATGGTAATATAGGTAAACCTAATACAGGTGAAGCAAAGATTGATATTCCAGAAGACACACTTATTACTGAATCATCAAATCCGATTGACATTATGTACTCTCAAGTCTATGGAGATTTCGTAGAAAATTTACATGATCCTAAATATTTTCAAGGTAGGGCAATACTTTGTCCAACAAACAATGAAATTGATGATATAAACAACTACATGTTATCACTCCTTGCATGTAAATTTATATACTAACAAATTATTATAACTAATTACATGAAAACATTATATTTTTATTATGATTTTTTAAATCCGTTATTGTTGCAAGTGATCAAAGAATATATCTAAGTTCTGATAGCTTATGCCCATCGGATTCATACTCAGATGATACCATGATGTTTATTCCAGATTTCCTAAACAAAATAAAGATATTTGTTTTGCCTTAATCATTCTCTTTGTTTGAAGGTTGGTACCCCTGTTATGTTAATGAGAAATATTGATCCTAAACATGGGATGTGTAATGGAACAAGACTCCAAATTACACAAATGGTTAATCATATTTTGGAAGCAAAAATCATTGTAGGTGACATGATTGGTGACAAGGTTTTGCTTAGTAGAATGGTAATAACTTTGTCGGATACTAAATTGCCTTTTAGAATGCGTCGAAAACAATTTCCATTGTATGTTGCTTTTGGAATGACTATAAATAAGAGTTAGGGTCAGACTTTGAACAATGTTGGTTTGTATCTACCTAGACCTATGTTTTCACATGGATAGTTATACGTAGCTGTATCTAGAGTTAGGTCTAGAGGTGGGTTGACGGTGCTAATCACGGATAAAAAAAAATAAACCATTGACTAAGACAATGAATGTTGTCTACAAAGAAGTATTCCAAAATTTATAGCAAGCTTAAATTTTAACTCATGGTAACATTTTTTTGATCCAAATAAGTATTATTAATTTATGTATTATATCTTATAACTAATTCCATTGATCTTATCCATATGCAGATCATATGATTCAAGAATCGGTTATGTAATCTTCTAATAAAGATGATTTGAAGACCAGATTGCTATTTAGATAACTCGGAGCACTTAATTTTGTTTTTCCCATCAAATTTTAGTTATTTATTTTTCAAAATCATTATTTTTTAAACTTATTTAAAATATAATTATCCATTATATTTTTAGTTCTTATTTCTCTCATATTTTTATTATAAATATTTATATATTTTTAATTTTATATAATAGAATTTTAATTTATTTTTATTTATATCGTATAACATAATATAGCTTTATATTATGTTTAAAATTTTGCATTATTAAGTCGATTATGTTAAAATATTTGTATTATTAAATCGATTAAGAGTTCAAACTATTACTAATTTTAATATCTTAAAATACATAAGAATTTAACATCTACTACATAAAGTATAGTAATGCAAAACCTTCTTAGAAAAAAATATACATATAAGAATTCATAATATTACAATTTTGACTTACTAGAAACTTAACATATTTCTAATCATCCACAAACATCAACTGGAATTTGTATTCCCATAAGCATACATTACATACTATTGATAAAGGTAGATTATCGTCATCCATTAAATTCCATACGTCAAATGTTGGTAAAACCAATAGATGATTTTTATTCCACAAACATCCTTCTCTTCTATACGACATTCTGAAATGAATTACATTTCCCATCCTTCCCAATGCAGATTTGTTGGTCCGTCCATGAAATTTTCTCTAACAAATGCCAATATTGTACCTACTGTTGGCTATTCTAGATGTTTCAAAATATTGTATCCTCTCTCTTTGAAAATTCCTCCAAAAGATACAGATATCAATCCAAAGACTAATGATGTTTCTGGTATCCCTTTATCGCTAGCTTAAACTAACTTATTCATTCCGTCTATAACCAACCAATTACAGAAAACGTTGTTTACACCAGTTCTATATATTGTTTTCGGATGACCTGCTTCACGTAACCTTTGATAGAAGTTATTGACAGGCTCCTGGTTCCAAAGAAGGGGATAGAATGGTACATCTTCGGGACTTAGTCTCCTAAGCACCTCATCTTTCTCGAAAATCTCATGAAAAAAATCAAGAAACCATTCTCATACTTTGTATTGTATCAATATCATCCATTGCACATCGAGAAAAAAATATCCAGTGTAATTTCTTCCGGTAATAATTTGAAATTCATAATTTCACAATAATTTCTCTTCTACAAAACATAGCATGCATGCTGATTATTTCTTACGAACATTATGTATGCAAACAAAAATAAATGAACGTTTCAAAAATAACTTTGAACAATATGTATACAAACAGAAATAGATGAGTATTACTATTAGTTTTGGAAATAAATGAACAGAAATATAGAATACATTTTATATATTTACAATAATACTCTTTGTTAATATTAAAATAAATATTATTTATTTCCTAATATTCTATTGATTAAAAAAATGTAATTTTATGTTAAGTAATAAATTATTTTGTATCTCTGAGTTTTATCCCTCAAAATTAATTTTATTTATCAAAACTATTTTTATCTCTCTTTAATTATCAAATAATATTTTTGTTTGATTTTTGTATGATAAAAACTAATATATAATAGTACTAATATTGAGTACAAATAATATTTTCTAAAATAATTAATATATTATTATAAAATTATAAATTAGAAAAAATGAACTATTAAACTTCTTAAGTATTAATTATGATAGTAATTCATACATCAAATTTGAAGTTATATCAAAAATTTCTTTTGTTAGGTGATACCAACATGTTAAAAAAAATTATTCTATAAACTATTTACCTTCACTAATTCATAGAATTATAGTATTGTTGTGTATAATTTGTGTATCATTATGTTTTTTAACTTATGAAATTTAGATACTTTTCAAAGTTTTTTTTTTATAATAATTGTCTATAAAATAAAATAAATAACAATTATAATTTTGGTTTAGATTACTAACATTTTGTCCTTCTTAGTAAGTTATAAACTTTACAAAGAGTACATTCTTCTTTCACAATGCAACAATGGTGGTTTTTTTGAAGGTGGAAGAAAGTTGTATGTTTTTTTTTATAATCTAACATATATATAATATATTCTTTTACTGTTTTGATTTGTTTTGTTATTGAATATTGGTTAAAAAAATTTGGTTTAATTGAAGATTGGTTGATGTGTACATAGTTTTTAAAAAATATGTATAGTTATTATTTTTAACAAGAAAAAAACAAATCTAATTTCGACCACAAAGATAAATTAACTAGAAAATTTTGTCAACCATATAAAAAAATTATTTTTCTTAATATGGTTAAACTATTTTATGAACCATATACCTACACAAATTTATAGTGTTGTTTTGTAAAGTTTGTGTATCATATTGTTTTTTAATCTATGAAATCAAAATACTTTTCAAAAAACTTTTATAATATTTTTGTATAAAAACTAATAACAATTATAATCTCGGTTTAGATTACTAACATTTTGCCCTTCTTACTAAGTAATAAACTTTGCAAAGAGTAACTATTTCTTGAGGATTGCACTACCATAGAACCACCACAGGACCACCTCTAATCTCTAAGATGAAAGCCCGACCATTGATCTTTTCCACCAAAAGAGTTTGATTTCCTCAAATTAACTGAATAGAAAGAAATGTCTTATAGTTTTTGCTGGTGATAGAACAACTCTGGGAGGCTCCACCGCGTCAAAGCCCAATCTATTGACCATTGATTAAATGTCACCATCTTGCTCTCCTCGTTGAATGGTAGAACAGTAAAGATATTAATTCCCAAAGTTTGCAATCCTATTGAAAATTAGAAGAGATCGCAATATTTGAAAATATTAGTCACAGAGAGGAGAAAGATCGTTGGATATCCGATCTACTAGACTGGAAAAATGATACCGGAAAGATTTAGAGTTTATTAAAGGCAATTAACCGTAAGAATAAGAGAAAAGAAAATCAGAGTACACCTCTATGTTTATTATCGGATTTAAGTCGTACTGCTATACAAACATCATAAAAAAATTTAAGATATTGAAAACATGGAAAAATTAAACTAAATTTCTATAATAATACATAAATTCAAGTATAATAAATACCGACATTATAGTATATGTAATACTTGAAATTTGTAATTTTTATGGTTCTGTAGCCTCCATTGTTGACAACATATCCAACTTAAATATAATTTTGCAAGGTCTAAAACTATTGTTTTTTGGCTTCCCTTTAGAATCTCTCATAAAAAAATTTAAACATTTACATATATTTCACAAAAAATTTTAAAAAAGCATGCTGTCTAACGTAGATACTATTCTAGTAAAACATAATAACCGGGAAACATTGAAACTGATCAAAAGAACAAAAGAAAGAAGCAAGCTAAAAAGTGTGTCATCTTTAGATATCTTTCGAATTTCTAGTTTTTGCTCGTTTTACTCGCATATAACTTATGTAGAGCACCACAATTTTTCATTCAATGTTCTCCTTTTACAATTTCTTTGCCTTTCCATCTCTTGTATTACTCTCGTTTCAATTAATACAACTGTTTTTTTTTCTCTTTTTTTTGATTTTATGATACTACTGCTTTTCATAGAAAAAAAATTGTTTTTTGAAGTTATGTTTCATTTCATAGCAAAACCTAAACTTGTACCTCGGCCCAAAAAGTGAAATTGACGATTACCTAATACTCTCTTTGTTTAATTTTAGTTATGTTTTAGAAAAAAAATTTGTTTTATTTTAGTTGATGTTTTCAGATTTCTATGCTAATTTAAATGTAATTTTAGTGTGTTTGATTGTTTAAATTCTGCAAATTAATTTGTGGATTGATTAGCTTATTTTAGAAATTGTGATAAAATAAAATAAAAATTGATGTTTTCTTAATTTTTGTGAAAAATTTAAAAACATCAATTATAAAAAACAAAAGGAGTACAAATCAATAGATAATTAATAACTAAGTTATCACTTACGAAAGCAAAACTTTAATGGAATTTCATTTGACTATTACTATTAGTTTTTCTATTAGTTTTTTTTTTGAACAATTCATAGCTTTATTGTCTTCCCTAATATTTTGTTTAATTTATTATAATGTAGTAGGGAAGAAAAAAAAGCTTTAATGTCAAAGTCATTAACTATATCATCCTAATCATTAGTCTAAGAAAAATTTGATATATGTTTTATTCTAGCTTTGGATATCATGGAAAATCACGAGTACCGATCCGGAACAAGTAGTTCGAGAAATTAGATTTACTTCTCAAACAAATCGCGCTATAGAATAGGACAAAAAATTTGGAAATTAGAAATTTGGAGACTAAAAATTTACTTTCACAATTATTCTCAAATTCCTACTAAATCGAAAATTGTGGTACAAGTACAGGAAATAGTTTGGAAAATACGGGTAATCAATGTATAAAAGATATATTGATGTTCAATACACAAAAATATTAGTATATCCATATTGAATAGTTTATATTCATTGTAAAATTGTGAAAATTTAAGTGAAATATTGTTATGTACTTGATCTCAATTATTTGAAATATATATAATATTTGAATCCAGTATATTTTAGCGTTTTGTTAACGTAAACGAATACCCAACGGACCAACTAGAATTCATGAAATTCACATAACTATTCTCAACCTTTTTCTTACTTGTTCAAATATTATTTTTAGACCCAAACAAAAAATTAGAATTTCTCATTCCCAAAAAATGTGAGAAGAAACAAGATAGAAATCCGATATGTCCAGGATTATTTTATTTTATAAATTTTGAAAAATTATATATGTAAAAACTTGTGTAAGAAAATATGTTTTAATCATTGTAAAATATGTTTTCATAAGACTTTGAGGTCGTTTCCCATTTTCTACTTTATTTTTATCCCTACAAGTCTACAACTTTGAATTAAAAAACTAATTTCTGGTCTATAATGTTGGAACACTTTCATAAAATAAGACATTTGTAAAAAAATATACTTCAACATTGACTCTTTTTTTCTTGAGTAATATGTTATAAAATTAAGTTGAAAAAAGAAAAAAAAAACTAAAAATGTTAAAATGAATATAAAATTATTATGTAGGTGGTCTTTAGTTTAGTGACAGATAGTAAGTATACTAAAGACATATGCACTTACATATTTAAGGATCGAGTCTCATTACCTACATTATATATGAATTTGACTAATGGGCTAGACAGTTGTGGAAAAAATATGGAAAAAATATATTATAGAATAACTGATTTAAAAACTTGAGTTAAGTCCCAATCTGGGTACCAAAAGATTCTACTGCCAAAAATCTTTGTCTTTTCTTTTTGATTTTTCAAATTCCATTGACAAAATTCAAAAAAAAACCAAGGAGAAAAAGCAAAGGATAAGGTGTAATCCGGATTTTGTCGTGTTGAACCACTAAAACGAATACCCATTCGTTGGATTGAAACCCAAAAATTGAACTAAGCTTCGGATGATATGGACGACGTGGCAACTTGCATGTGTTTATGCACTTACCCTCCTATATAATTAAGAATTAATATTACAGCTAAATTAGGTAATTAGTATAAACACAATTTTTAACACTAGTTTTGTATCTACTCTTTAGTTTTTTAAATGTTATAACAAAATTTACAGATACTCTGAAAAAATTTGGTTGTTGAATATTCGACCATATAAGGCTGTGAGACTATGAATTATTTGCTACGAACAAATTGGCTATGACTATGATGCTCGCATGCACAATGGCGAAACATAAGACAAATATACTACATAGCTATTATACTATGCAGATTTATATACAATTGTACAATTTAGCTAGGCTGCTACGTAGTCTTAATTTTTGTCTGTTTTCGTTGCGTCACCAACAAAGACTTGAATTTGGTAAGATAGTTCCTGCAAGTTTATCCGATAAGAGGACATTGTGATAAAAATGTTAGGTAAACTACAAACTTCTCTTCTTGTAAATTCTAGATTATCAGGCTTGGCTTCCTTATTGTTAGAAGGTTAATATTTGATGACATATAAATTATATAATTTCTAACTACCACAACATTTGATGCACCTATATTCGATGGTTCGTGAATATTTCTTATCATACAAAATATTGAAATCACAATTTTAAGTTTACAGGCTTTTTTCTTCTTTTTTGACAAAAAGAACAACTAAATCAACATGTTATAATACTGAGGGTTGATGGTTGATGGATACAAAGCAACATCAGAAAAATTAGAAATGGTATTTAATACGCAACATATTGTTCGTTTTAATCACAAAAAATTATTAGAAGTCTTTTTTTTTAGATAATTAGATCGACCATGCTCGATCTATATCCTAATGTCTATCCACAAATTTCATTTTTAAACTACTATACTATAGCATGTAAGAATCAAACTTTGATGCCGAGTCATTTGCTGAATCATCCTTACCCCCGGACTGAAAGCAACATGGCAAATTACTAGAAGTCTAATAAATATAAACTTTTTAATTATAAAAAAAAAAATTAACCCGATAAATTTTAAAAACGGAAAATATCATTGTCCAAATGTTTAAGTATTTATTTCTATTATATATTTTTATTAGAGTTTGATTTGCAAAAAATTGAATAGTATTGTGTAACAAAATTTGTGTTATAGATCGAGGTTTTTTCATACTAATTGGTCTAGTTGGGGACATGAAAAAAAGTTACTTTCAAAGAAGTAATATAATGGGACAAAATTACAACTTTTAATGAGAATAGTAATAATCTAGTTTGTAGTAAAATCAAAATAAGTAAGAAGAGCAAGTTGTTCACTCTAAAGGGACCTAATTGTAATCCTCCCAATCAAATTATGAATCAGTTTATCATCCAAGTAACGTGTTAATTATCACCATATGTTCCCCAACATCGACTCCCCACCATACCCACTCAATTATGTCATTTCTGTTTTTTTTCTCTCTTTTTAAATATTTCTCTTTAAGTTTTTCGAATTTTCAACTAATAATTCTTAGATTCATGACCATCTTATCTATTAGTTGTCCATTATATAGTTCTTTAAATATAATCTTACTAGGTAATTTTCCGCACTTTAATACGAGTATAAATTCTTTAATATATTTGTTTTAAAATTTAATTTATCTTATATATTAGTAATAAGTTTTTTAATAATTGATATACGATTAAAACACCAAAAAGTAAAATTTAATATGTGAAATATGAATTGTTACAAACCAAAAATTTTAAGACATAAAATAAAATAACATCATGTATAAGAAATAATATATAGATAGTTGCTTTCATTGACCTCATATTTAACAAATAATATAATACATATAGTTATATTTTTGAAACTTTTTTCTATGCATTGAAAATAATATTGGTGTAGTATTTTGACAATTGACATAATAAATATTTTACACTGATTTTTTATTTCATTAACATGTGAATTCTAACATTTAGAATAAAATAAAAAATAAATTTTAATTCTTAAAAACAATTTTTTTATTTCATTTTTATAAGCATATCAATGTAATGCAAATTATATATATAAAAGTAGAGTAGGTTTCTTTCCAGCTGACGCATCAGCTTTTTAGAGAGTTTTGGAGTTGACACATCAGCCTTCCTCTTTAATCAAGCAACCAATCAAATTTTGATATTAAAACACATAAGCAAACAATAAAAAACTCACATAATTGCAGATCGTTCTCTCTCCCTTACTCGATCGTTAGGGTACAATCTCCACTCCTCTCGATTTGAATTCTTAATCGTAGATCATTTGAGACAGAGGTTCATAGATTTCTTCAACGTCCCAATAGAAGAGAAGAAGAAATTGTGGCAACAAAGTGGTGAAATCGAAGGATTCAGACAAGTGAACGTTAGTGTCCGAGGATCAGAAACGTTCGAGGATCAGAATCTTGACAATTCAATCACGCAAATCTCACTTATTCACTACATAACTCCTTCCTCCTGCTAATTAGTCTCACTAGAGAAACAACGGAAAATATGTTTCTATTTTCAGAGAAACTATAAAGGCGCATTCCACTAAAGTGAAATGCACAAATAACGTTTGATTTGTTAAATGACGAGAGTTTTTAAGATCAAACGTCAAGTGTTTGGAAAGAGGTTTAGAATTTGTTGCTACGATAGTTAGTTTGTACAAATGATCATGAGTCATCATATTCATAGTTAGAATAGTTATCCAGAGGTTTGGTATCTTGTGTTCTTCTTGTTAATCATTTGAGAGACATTAATGGAGATTAGCGTTTGATACAAGTAAACTCTAACAATGACTCCTCCTCTGGTTGCATAACACAAATTTTAGGGAACAATCTCCTAAAATTATTGCTTCTAAGTCATTGACAAGAACACAAAGCTTTGTTCCGTCGGAGCTCAGAGATATATTTGGTGGGTATCTAAGAAGCGAAGTAAGAGATAAAGGTATTTGTATTCTTTGTAACCAATTTAAAATTTATTTCCAAAAGTCACAAATTTTTTTTGATCATTAGAAGATGACGTATGTGACATAGAAGATGCATTGCATTTGTTTTCTGCCCTTAAGATCTCGAAGGGTATCGAGCCTCTTTTACTAGGAAGGTAACAAACTATTTTTCTTCTTATTTTGTGAAAGTTGTGGTATGTAATTAGGACCGTGAGATATTCTTGTTTTATGTGGGTTTATCATAATAACTGCTCTATCTTTTTGTTTGAGTTCTTTTATTTCAGAAGCGCTAGAAAGTTGATAAAAATGTAAACTCTCAAAAATGATGATTTTGCACCTAATTAATGTAATTTACCTATGAAAGCCAAGCTACTACTAAGCTGCATAGACGCGTTTAGTTTTCTCTTGAACTCAACTTACACTATAACTTTTTTGTTTCTACATCTAATGAAGTATAAAGCTGAAACAAAACATTTATATGCTCTATCTCTTTATAATGTGTGTGATATCTCTCTAATCAACCACTCAATGTATATAATTACTACCAGCCAGGTTCAGAGCCAACTAAAACAAGTGTGAACAGGTTCAGAGCCAAATAAAACAAGTGTGAACAGATTTTGTTCTCTACACTCATTATAAAACTCATTGTTTCTTTCTCGTCATGTTTTGAGGTCACTTAGTTTTAATATATCGTAATACACTTTACACTACAATTGATTTCAACATTTTTCTTTTGTCTTTTCAATACTCTTACAATATTTCCACTCAAATAAGTTTTACCAAAAATATGTCACCAAAGCGTAGCGCGAGAATTTATCTAGTATTCTTTAAGATGAGCAAATATTCTTTATGGTGAGAAGTGACCTATAGCTGCTATACTTAAAAATACTTATGGTAGATGAGGATGAAAATCATTGTTCTTTTATACATTTAAATGTACCTCATCTGCCAAGAAGCAGGTGGCCCAGTTGGTTTGTCCCTGATCTAGCTAGGCACGAGGTAGGGGGTTCAAATTCCACCAGCTCCAGTTAGAGCAATTTGGCTATGGATCGGACATTTGTCGATCCCACTAGTAAAAATGAATGAGTAAGGTTGACAAAAAAAATGTACCTCATCTCGATGGAGCATCTAAATGGTTTTATCAAACTCATCCAAAAATTTTAAAAATTTCAGATGAGTTTGAATGATGCATCCGGATGGAGATGAACTTGCAAAAAATTTAAAAAGACTAAAATATCCTTCATTATTTTTGAAAATTATATCTCTTTTATTTCATTATTTACGTGGAATACATATTTTTTCTTCTCATTT
>OVBA01007858.1:0-13641 GCA_900406435.1 Lepidium aucheri | reverse complement strand
GATAACTCTGTCACAAGGAATCAATTCCTCCGGCGAACCAGTTTCTGTTCATGACACAAGCATTGACACAAGCATTGCTTTTGGGAACGAGACATGAATCGCTTCATCATCAACTTCAGGATCAGTTTCAGGGCTAGGAAGAGGAACATGTAACCACACGTTCAAAGCAAAGCCTGGAGAATTGGTGTAACTTGGGGAAGAAGTTACATCACAAACATAAAGAACTAGCTCTAATAGAGCATTTGAAATATCGTCGTCACTTATTCCTGAATCCATTAAGAAATAATTCAAGTCCTCTTTACATGGACACTCATCATCTTTTTCGATGAAATCATTGACAGAAGTAGAAGCCGTAAAAGAATCATAACCAAAGACTATGGCCTTAACTGTGATCGTACCGGCATCTTTTGGTTCAGGATTAGGCATAATCCTGTGGCTTAGAATTAGATTCATGATGAAGAGAACAAAAAGAGAAACAATCTATGTGAAATTGATGGTTCCTTAGTGTTAGGTGTTAGCATATACTAGTATTATCACCCATGCTTTGCATGGGTTAAACAATTAAGGATGATATTTTATTTCTTTTTTACCACTAATTAATTCTGTAATGTAAAATCATAATATTTTTTTTTTGTCAACAATATTGGGCCACAACTGGCTGGCCCAGTAGCCAAGTTCCTGCATAATGCAGACGGTAGGACTCGATCCCGGGATGTGCAAATGCGCCTGCCATTTAGTGGACTTATCTCTGCCACTGGACTAAAGGCCACTTGCTGTAAATCATAATATGTTTTGACAAAAAAAAATCATAATATGTTTAGATATTAAAATAAATAAATAATTATATAGGTAGATGTGTTTTGTTTGTAGTATATATACCTTATTTTTGCTAAGTTGGCAAAAAAAATACACCTTATTTTTGCTAACTGATTTTATATTTAAAAGCAATGAAAAGAACATATTACATAATCTTAAAAAGAATCACTCAAATTTTTCTATGAACCATTCAAGTAAAAGAAAGAGTGATCAAAACTCCATTGGACCTAAATGTCACAAAAATTGAAATAACTCATTCAGATAGAGATTTAGGGAATATTATTTTTTTAATAATTTGATTTTCAATTAAATGCATAAAATATAAAAAAATACATGTGATGAGTCCAATTAAAATTTTTGGTCCTCACATATATATAAAATGCCTAACTTTAATATAGACTTGTATAGCAAACTAATATTCTTTCTTTCATCGAGATTTATACGGGCCACCCACCAGTTTTAACTTCTCTTTAACGCATAGACGCATGTTTGGCTTTGAAGGCTCGACCTCTTTCTTCGTTGAAGCATGATTTGATCTCCAAGTGTTACTTACACGCTTGTTAGCAAACATCAAATCAGTTGCTTTTGGAAAGTTTGACTCTTCATCTAGTAGAGACAATAAACCAATGAGTTTCTGCACAAACAAAACATACGCAAGAGACTATTTTGTAAAACTTGCAGAAAGGTCCTTGTAGTTTTAGAACAAAAAAATACATCATTCTCTTTCTACATGGAAAAGAAAATGAACAACTAACAGAAGCATGGCATGCATTAGATACCTTCTCAATTAAATCTAAGCACTCTTGATTGTTTTCAAATTCAACTTTAGTCCAATCAATTCCATCCGCTTCATATTACTGAACAGAGATATAATATTGAATGAGGCAGTGACGCAGAAAGCACACAAAATACCATATCATTTAGATGAATAGAAAATTTACCTCTTGTTCAAGTTTAAATAAATGTCAGTTGAAGTGTTGTTGCAATCTTCATTTGCATAGTTAGTTCGAAGCTATTATTCTGAAACCAATGAGAAACACATCATCATTACAGGATTCAAAAAGAAGAGATAAATAAAAGAAAATTTGTGCATATATGGATATTATTAACCTTAAATGATTCAAACCCATATATATCAAGGATACTTATAGATCACCCAGTAAGTGATGTACCAACTTTTCAAGTGCAATGTTAATTTGCTCAATAAGCCAGTCAAACACGTTTGCATAATTATATTTTGCTATTGCATTCCTCATGTCAGTTTCCTGCAGGTAAGATTAGTACAGCAAGTCAGTTTACGTAATGATCGATGTACATTAGAAGAGAGTATCAAGAATAATGAGTGTTTAGCATTACCTGCCGCAATCCTAGTTTCTTAGCAATACAATCCATACCCACTTGAAGTTTACGGGTAGACAAAACCACCATATCTCGTCTGAGTCGCAACCCATTAACATAGGAGCGTTGGTGACAGCTGTAAGAAATGACAGCCAAATGATAAGTTCACCTCACCACAAATTTCTTTTTGTTAATTTAAGACAGTAGACTCTACCTTCATCCACTATGACCTCCACATGATTTTTATTGTCCGTACCTCGGAAAGATACATTCTCTAGCCATAATAATGCCGAAAGCAATGCAAATTTTGTCTTTATCAATACTTGTTGTTTAGCTTCATGTTCTTTCGTAGTTTGTTCATCTTCTACCTTAAATAGAAACACACAAAACACCAAAGAAGCAATGACATTCCAACATTTTAAATGAAAACACGAAGGAGAGATCAGTTACAATCAATGAACAAAATTACTGCTTTTCCAAACCTTCCTTCAAATATGCATCATAATTGAATCATTCATATAAGTCTATTTATAATCCATCAAAGAAGTGATACTTTCCATTTTTCAATTGGAAATTTGTTTATAAATTACATTGACAATATCATCAAATAGAGACTGTCAAAAATCGTTCAAAAATCTAAACAAGCAGTTAAACTTCAGGAGGAAGAAAGGGGATACAGACCTAACTTCAGGGTTTCTGGTGATGTTTCTAATCAACAAAAACACCCAGATCCCAATGACAACTCCGGTAGCAGCGAATAAAGGATAAACCTATGGAACCAAATAATTCTTAGAAGATTGATTCAAGAGCTAAATCATAGAAGAATCGAGTCCAGATCTAAACACAAAAGTGTTCAGAAAGTAGAGGTAGTCAACAGAGAATCAATGGATGGATTCGATAAAAAGAATAAATTATGCAGATCTATGAAGTACCTCGGGTCTCAACAAATAGTGCTCGACATTGGAATCGCAGAGAAGATATCGATCGAGAAAGATTGAAGGAAGAACATGGCTTCTTTGAGAATGTTGATGAAACTTGTGTGAAAGGAAGAGGCATGATGAAAGAGTGATATCTTGGTCATGAATGGTGAGTTGGTTTTTGGTTTTTAGATTATAGTTTTTGGTTTTTGGTTTTTAATTTTTGATTTAGTTTTTAGTTTTTGATTTTTGTCAATAGATTTTAGTTTTCAAAAACTCAAAAAATCTGGTTTTTGGTTTTTAGTCAAACTAACGTGAGTTTTGTAAAAACTAGTTTTCCTAGTTTTAAGGAAAACAGAAAAACTAAAATCATGAATGTTTTATTACTATAAAAACAGTTTTTAAAAATTTTAAAAACTAGTTTCTCTAAAACTTGATTGGTTAAAATTAGAGTTTTTGAAAAACAAAAACCAAAAACCATTCGAAAAACTGCAACCAGTCAACATCGTTAACGTAGAAAGGAAGAAAATGATTTTCAGGGATTTCATTTTAAACTGCCATATAGTGATGGTTGAAAAAGATGCTAAAAGAATAATGGAAATGTGGGTTACCTAAAACGTGGGATTAGTGGAACAATATTAAAATAAACAATTTTGATTTTTTTAAACCATTTAATGAATAGCTGAAAAAATTTGTTTGGAGAAAAGTTGACCTAAAATTTCGGAATGCCATTTTTTGAGAACAATGCCAAGTATCAGACGGATAGAGTGGTAGTTACTCCAAAACTAACTTGTGTATTATACTATTTAGGATATAGAGATTTTGTAGCGGGCTTATATGAAAACAAATTAATTAATTTTAATTTAGATATTAGGAAAATTTTCCCACATGACACAAGCATGCGTACTTATGTTCCCACATCAGCAGACTTTTTGCTTGAAGCTGAAGCCAATGAAGACACTATGGATACCTCCTCTGCAACCATATCTCAAATGGAGTTTCAGCCTCTTGATGCCACTATCACACCGTCAATGGCACTAGAAAAATCCTCAAGGTACTACTCTCAAACTACGGCTAACATTGTGGATGGCATAACAACTATTTGGGACACGGTTAGAGACATACAGCTTAATAGTGAGGACTTTACGAAGTTTACCACTGATATGGAATTGGATTTGGCAACGATATCGACAAAAGATGGAATTGCATTTCTCATCAATCGTGAAAAAAAAGGAAGAGGTACCCGGACATGGATGATGAACCAAGACTCCAAGATCATTTTAAGTCAATCACAAGGAAGACCTCTACTCAGTTAAGTCGTCTTTTGATCTATAGTTTTTAAGGATGTCACCTTATATTATGTTCTAATGTATGCTTTTGGTAGCTAAGTTTCAACCTTTTGTGATACTAAGAACTTTGATTGTAGTTAAACCAAGCATTATGTTTTTGGTTTGATTACCAACGAAAGTTCTGTTTTCGTTAGGATAACACTATTATTAATATCATATTTTTGTTATAAAAAAATGTGTGGTATAGTGGTAGTTGAATCTCAGTTTTGGTTTGTAATCTCGGTTAGTCTTAGGGGGGTTTATTGGAGGGTGGATTTTAATGGATTTAGAAATCCTTATAAGATTTGAAAATCTATATACAATCCTTTGATTTGAAAATCATAAAATGTAGATTTGAAAATCAAACAAACATATTTCAAAAATCAAACAAACTATATTTAGAAATCAAACTCAATGGATTTCAAAATCAAAATAAAGAATTCTTATGATGAAAACTAAAATATAACATATTTTGAATCTCGTATTATTATTGATGACTCTCAGTCGAATCTCTCCACATATCTAATGCTATTGTCGCTCTCCACTGATTGGCATATTCTCTCTGTTGATCTTGACTATAAAGAACTTCACTATTATTTTCATTATTTTCTTCAAGAACATCTTCCAGAACTTCTTCATCACTCTCTCTTTCATCAGGAAAAGTATCCGTCCGACAATGTTTTCGAAAAAAATTATGTAAATCAGCACATGCAAGTACAATCTCTGCTTGCGTCTCATAAGGAAAAGTAGGTGCTCACTTAAAAATTAGAAATTGAGATTTGAAAGTATCAAAGATTTTTTCAACTACATTCCGTAAGGATGCATGACGATGGTTAAACAACTCTTTTTCATCAGCTGGTTGAGAATTTTGACCTGAAAACTCTTGAAGATGATATCTGACACCACGATAAGGAGCTAAAAAATTTTGACGGTTTGCAAATCCACAATCCACAACATAAAATTTTCCTGAAATGTTCAGTAATAATATGATCAATTATTTTTTCTCAAAAGACATATTCACGATTATTATACTTATACAATACATATTTACAATACCTTCTGGAACTGGTAGTCGATTAGTGTTCCTTGTTAAAGCATCATTTAATACTTTAGAATCATGAGCTGAACCTTCCCATCCACTAAGGACATACATGAATTCAAGATCAAAATTACACGCATCCAACACATTTTGTGATATATCACCTTTTCTATTGCGAAAAGAGGCTGCTTTATTCTTTGGTACCATGGCAAAGATATGTGTACCATCAATAGCTCCAACACAATCCTAAAAAATAAAGAAAGTTATATTTCATGAAACATAACAAAAAAAAGTCAGCAATAAAACAAAAATTTACCTTGAAATATGGATAAACCACCAACCCTATTCCGATCTAACAGGATACAACGACCTCCAACATGCAAATACGAGAAGAGAACGCTTGCACAACTCAGGAAAGCAGTGGAAACTTTGATGTTATGCCTACAGGTTCAAACAGACAGCTGATTGCTCCTAATGTGGAAGACCCAACACCCAAGATGGACAAGAATGTCAGAAACTATACGATAAACTCTTCCTCAATACACGAAGCACCCTCAGGACCATCCAATGCTTCACTTTCTTTTTGCATGGGACTTCCTGACTCCATTACTTCTAAATTAGGGAGTGAAGCCACTCAGCCTACCCTTACACTGCTAGAGTCTCAAACCAACCTCAAAAAAAATCCCAAACTCAAACATACCTATCACACAAAAAGAACAAGCCCTCTGGCCGCACTACAAGAGACCCCCAAACATCACACGCTCCAGGTAGTGGATGACTCAATGGCCACTAAACTTGACAATGACAGATCAAAGAAGAGAAAGATACAGAATGAGGAGGGAACAAGCTCCACAGCAAGCAACGAACTCCCAAAAGGTGTGGTGACTTCCCTTAAGTCACCCGAAAAGCCATGAGTATACTTAGTTGGAACTGTCAAGGATTGAGGAATACCTTGACAGTTCAACGCCTTAAGGAGATAAGGAAAACCTTATTCCCGGACTATCTATTCCTCATAGAAACAAAAAACTCACAAGGTCATGTTCTTAAGATTATGCACTGGCTAGGTTATCAAAATTATCACATTGTTAATCCAGTAGGCCTTAGTGGAGGACTGGCTGTTTTTTGGGAATACAAGGACGACCTTAAGATACTATATGGAGATGCTAACATTATTGATACAAATTTAAGAATCGGCATGCATAGAATCCATGTATCGTTTATCTATGGACATCCGATCCCACACCTCCGTGGAAGAGTTTGGGATAATATCCAAAATATTAATAGTAGTAGGACTACAGCTTGGATTCTGATGGGTGATTTTAACGAAATACAAAGTAATACGGAGAAATGCGGAGGCCCACCCAGACTCTCCAGGTCTATGGAAAATTTTAATAACCTATTTTTAGAATGTAACATGCAAGAATTCAAAAGCTCAGGCCCTGCTTTTCTTGGATGGGGTTTCGTAATAACCAATGGATCCAAATTCGGCTGGATAAATCATATGGAAATGATCAATTACATAGCATCTTCCCACGGACTCTTACACAGTATATGGAATTGCTAGGATCCGACCATAGACCCATCCTCACTTCCTTTGCAGTGGATGAGTTCTCTTTTCAGAAAAAATTCTTTTTTGATAAACGCTGGATCTGGCAATCGAATTTCTCCACTCTGATCAACACATGATGGGCTACACCTGTAGGAATCGGAGACATTTCACTCTCGGACCGCATAAATCAATGTAAGAAAGGAATTACTCAATGGATGAAAAATAAATGTATGAATTCAGCACTAGCTCTTTTAACACTACGCTGTCAACTACAACAAGAGATTAACAAGGCAAACCCAAACATAGGAAGAATATCACACCTCAGATTAGAGATTACTCATCAAGCACAACGTGAAGGAAGAATACTGGAAACAAAAGTCCAGACAAAAATGGCTACGAGATGGGGACGCTAATACAAGTTTTTTTCATGGGAGGGTGAATCAACAGAGACGACAAAATTCGATCCGTGGATTGCTTGATGACACAGGTCATATGTAGTTCTTAGAAGGATCCACCAAAGGCAATATTGCAACTCGATATTTTTACCAACTCTTCCAATCCTCTTCTCACCATGGAGCCAATGACTTTACACAACACATTCAACCAAAAGTATCCAATCATATGAATGAGATATTAATGGCTCCAGTAACCCCACATGAAGTCAGAGATACAGTTTTTAGTATTAAACCAGACAGTGCTCTAGGCCTTGACGGGATAACGGCTAGATTCTTTCAACAATTTTGGCACATTCTCTCCCCAAACATAATACCGGAAATCCAGCGAGTATTTGAAGGTAAAAAATTTCTGGCCGAGTGGAACTACACGAATATCAGTCTCATACCAAAGACTACAACACCGTCCAGAATGCAAGACTTCCGCCCGATTAGCCTCTGCTCGATCACCTACAAGAGAATATCTAAAATAATAACTAGAAGATTACAATCGCTACTAACCCAGATCATTTTGGACACACAAGGAGCTTTCACACCGGGTAAACTGATCAGTGATAATATCCTCATTGCTCATGAGATCATGTACTCCATCAAGGCAGGAAATAAAAGACACCGTGACTTCATGCTGATTAAAACCGATATCTCAATAGCTTACGATAGACTTGAATGGGCTTTCATTCATACAGTACTACGAAAATTGGGCTTTCACCAGGACTGGGTTCAACTGGTAATGTATTGCATTACCTCTGTATCACATTCAGTCCTAATCAATGGACAAGCGCACGGATTGATTCAACCTTGCAGAGGAATTAGAAAAGGAGACCCCATCTCCCCGTACATCTATATTCTATGTACAGAAGCACTCACCACCATGCTCAACCATTTAAATTCATCATCACACCTCACCGGTATCTAATTTCATAGGGACGGACCAAAAATTAACCATTTGCTATATGCATATGACAGTCTCTTCATCTGCCGTGCTACTATCAATGAGGCCAAAACCCTTAGAGATACACTACTCAGCTACTCAACTTCATCTGGACAGACCATCAACTACGACAAATCTAAAGTAACATTTGGATCCACCTCCCCTGCAATCACAATGCAGATCTCTCAGATCCTGAACATACACTCAACTCAGGGCATGGAAAAATATCTAGGTATTCCTGACCCCACTAGTAAAAAAAAGGAAATATTTCAATTCATTACAGGAAGTTTAACCAAAAAGACGGATAATTGGTTCAATAAAACTCTATCCTGTGGTGGGAAGGAGATCCTAATAAAAACAGTGGTAATAGCCCTCCCTATCTACACCATGTCCTGCTTCAAACTAACAAAGACTCAATGGCACCACCTAACAAGTCTAGTAAGGAACTACTGGTGGAATAATGAACGAGGAAAAAAGAAAATACCTTGGATATCATGGGAACAGTTATGCTCCAGGAAAGAAGATGGAGGACAGGGTTTTAGAGACTTTGAACAATTTAACCAGTCCTTATTCGGGTAAACAAGCTTGGCGACTATTACATAACCCCAACTCCCTTTATGCTCGCACATATAAATCCAAATATTACCAAACCTCTAACTTCCTTGAAAGCACATGTGGGCCCAAACCATCTTATGGTTGAAGGAGCATTCAGCATGGTAAATGGCTTCTCAATTAAGGACTTATTAAACAAATCGATAATGGACACAACACCTTTGTGTGGCTAGACAAATGGATAATGGATTCTAAACCAAGAAGACCACTCAGTCGACTCTCGCTTTATAATGTTACCCTTAAAGTCTCCGATCTACTTCAGTCAAATGGCTGGAATATTACAACTCTTCTTTCTACTTTTCACCATAGTGAAATCCCTTTTATAACTTCAATTCAAATAACCTCGGAGTTGGAAGACAAATGGATATGGAGTTTAAATAACTCAGGGAATTACACAGTAAAAAGTGGATACTGGTTGCGCAGTCATATCAATGACATAGGAAATTTCTAGCCGACTAAGCGGACTTCAGAGACCACCAAGATTAAACAACAAATTTGAAAATTACACACTCTCAACAAAATTAAAATATTCATGTGGAAGGCAATATCCAATACACTGGCGGTCAACTCTCTACTAGCTCATCGCTCGATATCACCTACAGGAACTTTCAGAATTTGTGAAACCCATCCGGAGACCATCAACCACATGCTATCCCAATGCCATCCGACCAAACAATTCTGGAGACTATCTAATTTCCCAACACCACAACAAGGTTTCCACGATTCTGATTTAAACTCAAATTTTGGTCATATAATTAAACTTGGTAGTAATAAAAGGATTCCAGAAGAAATTCGACTGGCCTTCCCATGGATCCTATGGGAAATTTGGAAAAACAGGAACACGACAATTTTCCAAGAGACGCAAATCGACATCTCCTATTTAGTCCAAGATTGCTTGAATGAAGCTAAATTATGGCACCAAATACAAAGGGATCAAAGCAAGCAACACACCATGGCTCAAATAAATCTGGCAATGACTTCCACCACCCATAATATGAACACTAGACACACTCTCTGGTGGTCTACTCATTGGAACAAAAATCTAGCATTACATGGAAGTGCATGGATTATAAAAGATAATCATAAACACACATTCATTCATGCTAGGCACACGATACAAGCAACCAACACCAACTTTGATTTACAGCTTAATGGACTACAATGGACATTGCACTGTCTACAAGAACTCCACATTAATTCGGTCACAGTATATATACAAAACCAGGATCTCATCCAGGCTATAGCAGCTCCAGAACAATGGCCCAGACACACTTACAAACTACAAAAGATTAAAGAGCTACAACAGCAACTAAAACACTGCCAACTTAACCTAGGCAGGACTCAACAGATTGCCCTAACTCACTGGATCGCCCGCAGTGTAGTTGTTGAATCACGATTTACTGATTATATCAGCACAGGAATACCTCGATGGCTTACCTCCTAATGTGCTTTCCTTTTCTCCCACGTAAGGCTTTTCCAATACCTATTTATAACTATCCACCTACACCTCGGCTAATATTTCACCCCAACAACCACTTCTAAGTTGATTATCTCCTTTACATTTTTGAAAAATCTCAACTGCCCAAACTACTACTTTTCACCTATTTATACCTACAAATTTATTTTGTTAACACCTCCAACCATAATCATTTTCCCATCATTCCATTGCACGGATTACTCTTCATCCTCACACCATTAAAGACCACGTAAATCTCACCACACCAACATATGATCACGTTATCAATTCTCATGATTAGCCATTTACTTACTCATTTAAAGCCTAATGATATTACATTAACTCTCCAATAGTCACAGACTTAAGTCATGCCTCGAGGAACCTTTTCATTTTACTCTTCTTATACTTTTAACATTTCTTGCTTCTCACACACGCCTCACTATGCATCACTCCTCACAACCAATCCCACCTATCTAAATTCCGCATGTGGCAAAGCCAAAAACAAGTCATGATGAGCTCTCGTTTCCATCGCCACACACTCCTTCTGCTCTCAACACGTGGCCACAACATTGCAATACACCAATCAGAACCAAACAAACACAATCTAGCCTAAAGATATCGGCTAGGGGAAGGCGGCACAACAATCTCCATGCTCAACATGCACCGCCTTAATTCTTGTGTAGGTGAGAGAAGACTCCACGCCAATGCCACTTGGCAATCTGAAACGATGATGTCGGGATCTCAACTTCAGTTTATAAGAGGAGAACTCATCCGCAACACAACACCACCAACCTTTTTCACTATTACTTTTCCACTTCTTTTACACTCAACTTTCTCTACTCCTAGCATGGCGGAGAACTTTTGGATGGCAGCCATGCAATTTCACATGGGGAGAAGCGATGAGGTGGTTTATCTTCCAAACTACACATATTGCAATGCTCTGGAGCTTAGCTGGCGCAGCCTGGTGGCCAAACCAATCAACCCGCTGAGACAAAATCTCCTTGAAATGGCTACGCAACTTCTCAAACAATGGAAGATGGACACAAGAGTAATGGGGAGAGTACTAGAGGGGAGGTACATACAGTTTCTATTCTCATAAGATTCTGACCTTATCTCGATCCTCCGCTTACAACCAATCAAGTTCAATGGTTGGCTTGTACTTTTACAATGATGGGAAGCTTATCCTCCTCCAGATTTCCTCACCACGGTCCCGATGTGGATACAAATCAATGACCTACCTCTCCATTACTCTACTCCACTAACCACACGTCTCGTTGTACGAACCCTTGGAGAAGTTCTTGAAGTCGACGTACAAAACTACTCGCTCACAAAAGCCGGTCTAATCAGAGCACGAGTTAACATCAACGCATATAATAGCCTTAAATTCTACAAACCAATCCGCATGCAAAACGGCGATCACACTCAAGTTTTCTTCCAGTCCGAGGGTCTTACAAATTTCTGCATCACATGCCAAAAACTCACTCATGACGCGGCGGTATGTACCTAAGTCCCCACTCTTGCTGACTTTCTAGCTCATTCTCCATCAAGCTCTCATTCTCAAGGAGAAACCGCAACTCCAGTCTCTCACCTTGAAATGGAGGATATGGAAAGTAGTGGTGAGTCCATGAGAGTTCACACATCTGAGGATCACGTGCAACCCATCTCACACACAACGGTTGGACTTAACACACTCTCTAAGACCATAAGAGCGATCATAGCTTAAAATGATCATCTCGACAATTATTCCACAACCTTCGAGCTTGATTTAGCAACATCCGCTTCACAACAAGACGTTGAGGTTTTCATCAACCAAGAGACCAAGCAGAAACGCTATCCAGACCACGATGAAGCAACCACAAGCAAGGCACTACAATCATTCTAATTCTTGTGAAACTTTGGTGGTGGCATAGCGTTCAAGTCAGATCCATCTTGTTAGGATTATCCTTCTTAAGGCCTAAGTAGCCTCTTTTATCTTTTGTTTTAAGCTTCATTAAACTAATTTTGAATTCTATTGATCGGAACATCTTTTGAGTCGGTTTGCTTTGAATCAGCCTATTTTAGTTTTTAATTTGTCTTTTGATTTGCTACTCTAAATGGCCTTGTAATCTTTTGTTGATTTGAATATAATCTGGTGTTAAGACAAAAAAATATATATAGAAATAATTTTTTACAACCGTGAAGAACAAAAATAAAAAAATACCTGTCACCTTCTCTATCTACCTTCAATCCTAAATCTCTTGTCTCTTTGTATCCTTTTCCAAATTGTGTTTCAGATCGGGGATTTGGAGTTAGAACCTCCACTACCTTCTTTATCCATACTTTAGACTTGAAATTCTTACTATATTTTCTGATTATTCAATGAATATTGGCGTGGATCTCTTGCAAAATTGCAAATATGATGTTTGATTTGGGCGTGCAAAAATGATAGCTGAGATGTGAGGTTTTCTGATGGCATCAATTAGGTGAAGTCTCTCGGAACGGTTCCACCAATCGATTCTCTTTCGTAATCAAACAAATTACGTTGAACGACAAGAAACAGGAAGATGGTGATGTCGATGCGGTGAGTTTTGTTGCAGAGACTAAAATTGGGAAGGAGATCAATTTGGTATATTTTTTACTGAAGAAAACCGTTTTGAGAAAGTGTTATTTACAAGCGCAATCCTAAGTAGTATAATACACAAGTTAGTTTGAAGTAACTATCACTCTATCCGTCTGACACGTGGCATTGTGTTCAAAAAATGGTATTCCAAAATTTTTTAGGTCAATTTACGAAGTTTACCATGATATGGAATTGGATTTGACAACGATATCTACAGAAGATGAAATTGCATTTCTCATCAATCGTGAAACAAAGAGGAAGAGGTACCCGGACATGGATGATGAATCAGGTTTCAAGACTCCAAGATCATTTTAAGTCAAGCCCAAGGAAGACCTCTACTCAGTTTAGTCGTCTTTTGATCTATAGTTTTAAGAATGTCACCTTATATTATGTTCTAATGTATGCTTTTGGTAGCTAAGTTTCAACCTTTCGTGATACTAAGAATTTTGATTGTAGTTAAACCAAGCATTATGTTTTTGGTTTGATTATCAATGAGAATTCTGTTTTCGTTAGGATAACACTATTATTAATATCATATTTTTGTTAAAAAAAAAGCGTGGTATAGTGGTAGTTGAATCTCAATTTTGGTTTGTAATCTCGGTTA
>OVBA01007857.1:1203-13650 GCA_900406435.1 Lepidium aucheri | reverse complement strand
GAACAAGAGGTCTACCAAGCTCCCGGTGTCTATCATAATTCTCGATAATTCAAATCCTGCGACGTCTAGAGTGATGACGATTGCATCATCGTGTGGTTTATGCAGGTGAGTTGTTTCGGACTCGTAGAATGCGATAGCGACCTTTGACATCGAGGGCCTTGTTCCTGTTATGAAACTACTCTCGGCTCTTCGTTGGTGGGATTTTATGGAATTGACGGAGTTGCCGACCAGACTGGATCCTCCCATAATGTAGTCTATGCGCTTTGGAAGTTGTATGGTCGCGTCTTCTTCGATTTGTANGAATCGAGGAGTCCGCGAGTCTTTCTCTTCCTTCTCGCCTGTTATCTGCGGATTCATCCGGAGTCCATTTGGTCCGACGCATCCCTTCTCGCCAAAGATTTTCTTTCTTGAGTCGTTGTACTACCACGCAGTCTTCCAAAGAATGACCCTTCCTTTGATGGTACTCGCAGAACTTGGATGGGTCGTAAGCGAATTTCTCTCTTTTGGTGGGATTGCCCACCGCGTATGAGTGGCGACCTTGGGTCTCCTCCCTTACAGGTCGCTTGCTCGCCCTTGGAGCATCCGGAGTTTCTTTCTTACTTCTTTTTTTGAACTCGGCTTTGTTCGTTTCTTCCCAGTCGACAAAGTTAGTTGCACGGTGGAGAGCGTCATCGAGGGTGTCAACGGGACGAACGAACAACTCCTGTCGGAAGCTCGATTTGGGCAAAAGCCCCATTTTGAGCGCGCAAATCGCGACCTCGTCGGTGATGTTCATGCTTGACGACCTTACTTTTTTGGATCTCGCCAGGTAATCCTTCAATGGTTTGTTGCGCTCTTGTAGGGTTGCGAACAAATTATCAGTGGATGTTCGCTTTTTATGAAGATTGAAAAGTGTTTGAGAAATCCCTCTGCGAGTTGTTCAAAGTTATCGATTGATCCAACTCTCAGCGAGGAGAACCACTCTAACGCTGGTCCGGTTAGGTTTTCAGTTAAAATCCTGCAAAGCCATATATCCCTTTCCTCGTCGCTGTAATGCACTTTTACCGCAGTGAATCGGAATATCCTTAAGTGGGCCACCGGATCGGAATCTCCTGAATAGGAGGGAAACTTGATGTTTCCTGTATCCTTAATTGTGGCGGTCAAAATCCGCCGGGTGAAAGGGGATTGTCTCGTCGATTCCACCACTCTATGGATGTCGGGGGCCGAAGTCGTCACCCGGTGAATTTGAGACCTCATTTGCGCGTGCTCTGCTCGCTGAGCGGCGAGGAGGGCGCGCATTTCTTCCAGTTCTTTGGCTATGCCATTTCCCTAGGGCTCCTCGTATTGGTTGGCAGTTTGGCGAGCGTCGCTTTCCTGCACCTCTCATGCTGTCGTTCGTTTTGGCTAGTTCCCACCAAGTTTATCGGTGGATCAGCAGGTTGCTGGTTTTGTTGCCGGGGAGCTGAGCCTGGAGCTGATTAAATCGTTGATCCTGGGCGTTAAGCCTCTCAAGGATTTGATTCGTTCGTCGATTATTCTGCTCGACCAGGTCTGCCATCATTTGCCGTAGGTCAATTAGGGTTTGTCCCCGTGTGTTTGCGGTATTCGGCGGTCGGCCCGCGTTTGATGTCGTCAGTAAGTCACCCTGATTGTTCGACTGATCCATTTTCGCCGTTTGTCGATTTACTTTGCGGTTAAAATTGATTCGTACCCCACGGTGGGCGCCAAAATGTTGATGCTAAGACTCAACAGTCGTAAGAATCGTGGAACTTTGAATCGAATACTTTATTGAACGAAAATAGATTACAATGAAGGTCGAACAATTCCTTTGCTTGACTCCCAAGCTCTAGGGTTTTCTCTCACTATTTTTCTCTCTCTCTTTTTGAGGTTATGGACTATTATTTATAGGCTTTTTGACCTAGGATTTCGGGGAATATTCTCTCGAGATTCTCCATGATTTCCGGCGAGCATGGAGAAGGTTGGTTGCTCGCTTAGTCGGCTGCGCTTTTTCTAGGCTTCGCGTGCTCGGCCCCAAAGATGTTACGTGGCTCGCCTAATCTCCTGCTCGGCCTATCTTCTCTAATCCATTACTATTGGGCCTCTTAAGGATTTTGGGCCTGGTACCAACAATTAGCATGAAGACAAAAAACAGAAAATTTGTGAAGAGCAACAACCAAACTTCGAGGTAAATGATTAATTTATTTATAAGGATTTATAAGGTTGGTTAAAAATACATACAGAAATGTTAATCATATCTACTAGGTTGAAGAAGAAGAGTAGAAAACGAATTATCCGACTTTCAGGTAATTGAATTTATGGATTTATATGGTTTTATAAGGAAGTTTCTATAAACTTCTGAAAAGTTAAATATTTGGTTGATTATCAATGACATTGTTTTTCCTGTTTTATTATTTCTATCTCAATAATATTAATTAGGCAGAACAAGAACATCAACAACAAGAAGAGCAACAGAAGCATCAAAAAAATCATGTAAGTGAATTATTTTCAAATTATAATAAAAACAACTAAAAAAAATTTCTAACTCGTTTTAAAATGTAGGATGATGAAGTAGAAAACATGCTGATGCTAGGATGGAAAGAAACTGGTAATATAAGATATAATTTATCTAGTTAAATATTTTTATACTTAAATTTTGTTTTGAAATCTTATATATGTTAGTTCTGTCAGGCAAAAGAAGGAGATGAATTAGAGGGAATGGAAGTAGACAATTGAAACAAATACGAAGTTACGTAACTCCATAAATCAAGAAAATTGTTGTATATCTAAAATTATATCTCAAGTGAAAAACTATAATAAAAATAAAACCGTAAAAGAATTAGATATCAATATTTAGTGGTGAATTTCAACCAAACTGTCATCTTTTTTCTGGTTGTCTTTTACCGACTCGTCTATAGTTTCTGGCTATCTTCTATCTAAACTATGTAATCGTCACAAATTCTCTTGTATAATAATGTTGAAGCTATGGTACCAAATCAGACGCTTAATTTTTAGTCTATATGTACACGAGTTGCTTATTTAGTTCACGCGAATTTGAAATGAATTTATTAAATGATGCATTTAGAATTTTTTAAACTAATATAAATAAATGATTTCCTAGCTAAACAAAGATGCTAGAAATTAAGATGACGATCGATTTAAGTCATGTTTGTTTGGTGGTTGTTGACGACTTCGATCAAAAGTTGTTTGTTTTGTAGTCTCTGGTTCAGCAATCGGTCGCAGCGACCAGTCGCCAACAACCAGTTACCAACGACCAGCGACTGCAATTTTGAGTTGTTGAAAAATTCAGCGATTGGTAGCTGGAATTGGTTGCTAGCGACCAACTACTTCCACATGAACAACACTAGCGACCAAAATTAATTAATTAAAATAAGTTTAAATAAATATAATTAAAACTAAAATTAATAACAATAAACTTATAGAAAATAGAATAATTAAAATCAATATATTTTTTAATAAAATTAAAAATATTGCAAAGAAAATTTAAATTTACAAAAATGTGATTTTAATTATTTATAAATATATTTTTGATGACTAATATACATATAGTAATATTTTTATTTAATATTTTTTATAAATTTTGAATATTTATTCACACTTGCGAAATAAATATCAGTATTTTATGATTTAGATCAACATATAAATTTTTAGAATTTTTATGAGTATATAGAAAATTTTATGAAAAAGTTTGTAAGAAAAAAAATTTTATATAAAAATAAAAGTTATTGGTCGTAGCAACCAGTCGCAACAACCAACAAACAACATAAACTAAATTTTTAATTACGATCGCTAGTCATGGTCACTGGTCGCAATCACCAACCACCACGAAACGAATTGGACCTTAGTCTTATTATTAAAGTTAGAACTTTAAATTGCGTCATCTTATCCTAACGTTCTTAGCTTTTGATAGTATCTTTTTTGTCCCTTTTCATATATAGTAAGTAAATGGCTTAATGTATTATGTATATATGAATATATATAGTTCTTTTTTTGTTAAAGATGAATATATATACTTCATCTGCCACTCGAGATATATTCATTTGTGATAATAGCTTTTTGGAAATTTTCAATTGTGAAAATAATATTCTTTTTTACAAAGAATTGTATCCATTAACAAAGCGGTTTCTTGAAAAAAATTGCAAAAAGGAAGTTGATTAACTATTTATAACACATCTAGTACCAAACCCAATTTAGAAACTTATAAAAGTACTAATAGTGATTGTAATATTTTTATTAGTTATTACATATATATTTGTAATTAAATTCGTTAAAATGTTCCATTTATTTGGTTTACAAAAGTTTACCAAAGAACCTAAAGAAAAGCATGTAAAACTAGCCCAGTCCATAACGAAAATGGGATGAAAAATAAGGGACACAGTTTGAAAATGGGTAGTTTGTGAAATTAGATTTAGTTCCTTAAAAATTTTCATTACAAAATAGGATGGGAATTTTGGATTTGGTTCAGGTATGAAAATTTTAAGACTCAAATTTTACTTCCAAAATTATTTTCAAAGTCCTATTAAATCAGGAAATTGTGTTACAAGTACGGGAAATAATTTGAGAAATGAAGGTAATAAACAAATAAGAGTATTATTATAAATTATATAATCAGTATAACAAAAATAATAATGTATAAAAAATATATATCAATGTTCAATACACAAAAAAACAACATTATAGGGTTGGGATTTGTAATAATTGACCACCATTACTATTTTTTACCAAACTAATAATATATTCATATTGAATAATTTGTATTCATTGTAACGTTGTGAAAATTTAAGTCAAATATTGTTATGGGCTTGATTTTAATTATTTGAAATATATATAATATTTGAATCTAATATATTTTAACATTTTGTTAATGTAAACAAATATCCAACAAGAATTCAAAAAATTTCTGAACCCATTTCAGACTCTTTCTCTTACTTGTCTGAATATTTTTTGGATCCTAATAAAAAATTAGAATTTTTTACTCCTAAAAAATATGAGAATTGTAGGACAGATACGGGACGAGAATCCAATATGGATAGAACTATGCAAAAGTTCCTCCAAGAATTTTACTTTTTAATGGCTTGAAATTTTCTTACTTTTAATCATCCAATATATGGATAGAACTATGCAAATTTTCCTCCAAGAATTTTACTTTTTAATGACTGGAAACTTTCTTACTTTTAATCATCCAAAAAGTAATAAACCATACTTTTAAAAGCGTGGTGGATACAATGCATGCATGGGTAAGTTTCGTTTAGAAAATTCTAATAAGTTGTTCTTTTAATGGAAAATCCAAAAGTGCTATTTCAATAGACTACAAACTCAAAATTTCTCTACACTACAATTTATGATATATAACATTTTCCTTTATTTTTATGACTTATGACATAGCATCAAGCCTTGAACCATGTATTTTGTATATACTTTTTCTTTTCCTTTTGCCACAAAAAAAAGTGAATTCAAAAGAAAAATTAACAAATGAGAATTTCACGAAAAGTTTCAAAATAATTACGTTTGTAGGTTATGAATAATTAAGTCTGTCAAAATATTGTTGCATATTGATAAAAAAAATTGATGAGTGAGAAAATTATCTTTTTTTCTCTTTAACTCTCTTCTTTCAATAAGTGTTGTCGATAGTTACATGGTTGAAATCGACGATGGTTTTTACTTTTCAGGAGTAATTTTATCAGGTTAACCGATGTAACTGTCATAATTTCATCTCTATTTAAGTCCTAGGTCTTTCACTATATTATTCCTGATCTGAGTGTCTCTGTTTTTCCCAATTCAATTTCTAAAACAATGTCGGTTAATGTACGAACGGTTTTGCAAGAGATTTCTCTTGGCATAAGTGATGCAATGTATGATCTACCAGTCGGCCAGTGTGATGCGGCGGCGATTGAGACTCAACATAGTGTCGTGGTTTGTCTGGTTAATCCCTAGAAACAAAACCTCTGGGCTATGGTGAATGCACTACTGCAAGTATGGGGAGTGGGTGATGAAGTTACTACCCGATTACTGGATGGTCAAAAGGTACAATTCATGTTCCAGATTGAAGTTTCTTTGAACTCTGTGATGCGATGAGGCCCGTGTTCCTTCTATGAGTGGATGGTTACTTGGCTTAAGTGGACATTGATAAGCTCAGATGAAGACTTTGACATGTTGCCTTACTAGGTGCAAATCTACGGGATTCCTCTCCTCTATCTCATGCTCAGAATTGTAACTCATATTGGTCATGTTCTTGGCAATTTCATTGAGACGGATTTTTCTGGTGATGGTTCGATAATGGTTGATTATTTCCATGTGAAACTCCTCTGGAACATCAATCGTCCATTGCAGTTTTCAACGCCTCTTCCATTTTGAAAAAGAAACGGCGCCACTAGAGTTTCGATATGAAAAGTTGTGTCTCTTTTGTACCAAGTGTGGAGTGTTATCCCATGATGTATCTCAATATATTCCTTCTAATGTGCTACATTTACCACAACCTTCTAATGATAACAGTAATGAAGAGGATCCATCCAAAGACTCCAATGATTCTAGTGGCACTAATGGAGATCCTGAATCGATGAATAAATTACCTTATGATGTATCTTGTGGCACAAATCGCAATCCGTCTTGAAAGAGGAAGACAATGGCGTACTAGTCTCCTTTTGTTTTGCTTAAGCCAAAGATGCACTGTCTGGGATACCATTTTAGTCGTGATTTGGCTTCTGATGACGTTGCTGAGAATATCGTCAAACGAATTTACCACCTCTTGGATACTCTCCATGTTCGTAATTTTTATGATGGTGATGATGCTCGTGATTATGGTGCAAGTACTAGTGCAGGACCTGTCCTAACCCAAGGTGAAGGCACGGTGGGTCATAAGCCATCAGCGTTACAGCAAACGTCATATTTTGGAACTGTCAAGGTTTGAAGAGGTTCCTAACAGTTCAACGCCTTAAGGACATTAAGTGTGCTTATTGTCCAAAAATACTCTTTCTGGTCAAAACAAAGAACCAATATGATGTTGTTCGAGATGTTACTGCTCATTTAGGCTTTGATAATGTTTGCGGTGTATCTCCATTAGGAATAGGTGGCGGCCTGGCTATTATGTGGCAAAGTTGTATTTCAGTTCAGTTTCTTTTACTTGATGAACATGTAATTGATTGCATGATAAATAAAGATGATCGTTCCTTCTATTTGTTGTGTGTGTATGGTCACCCAATTTGTAATTTGCGTCATCTTTGTTGGGAATCTTTACAACATGTTGCAACAAATCGGACATGCCCTTGATAATGTGTGGCGACTTTAACGATATTTTGCATTCATTAGAGAAATAAGGTGGTTGTGTACGTGAAAAATGGTCGATGAAGGATTTCTGACATATGGTTAATATATGTCAAGTGTGTGATTTACCTTCTGTGGGAAATAATATGACATAGGTTGGAAGAAGACGCTCACATTTGGTAAAGTATTGGTTGGATAAGGTGATGTGTAATAATGAGTGGCAAAACTAATATCCTAGTTTGATGGTGGAGTTCTTACGGTTGGGAGATTATGATCATCAACATGTTGTTATTAAAACCCAAAGGACACTAGATATGGGACGGAAAAAAATTTGTATGATGCACGACTCAATGAAAACATGGAGGTCCGTCAGCTGCTTACACCTTTTTGGAACACTACAAGGTCTTCAAATGCTTCTTCATTTACTACAGAGTCGTACAAATATGTCGTCTTGGAAACGTCAAGATATCACAAATTTTGAATCAAGGATCAAGGTGCTCCAATCTGATCTCTCGAGGGTGCTCTTTTATCTCCGCAAGTATCTTCGACTGAGATAAATTATCTTAAAAAGGAATTGATAGAGGCAAATACTCAAGAGGAGCAATATTGGCAACAATAAAGCAGAGTTCAATGGTTGCATTCGGGCGATGTTAACACATGCTTTTTCACTCTTTTACGAAGAATTGTCAAGTTCGGAACACTATAACTCATCTCCAGTCTGAAGATGCTACATGTTTATCGAGCAAAAAATATAGAACGTGAGGCTGAGCGTTATTACTCGGGTTTATTCATTCATTTGAATCATTTGAAGTGGCAGAGATATTAGATCAGGTTACACCGGTGATGTTAGCGGAGATGAACACACGGTTAATGTGCCTTTTACTATTGAAAAGATTGAGACTGCTCTATTTTCAATGGGTTTGACAAAATTCCCGAAACCAGACGGATTTACTGTTGGGTTTTATAAGGAATATTGGGAGCTTTTGAGTCCAGAATTGGTTGCTGAAATTCAACTATTTTTCAAGATAGGACATATGCCTCCTAACTAGAATCAGTAATATTTGTTTGATCCCGAAGATCGTTGTGCCACAATCTATGAAGGATTTCCGTCCAATTAGTCTAAGCAATATTTCATATAAGATCATTTCTAAGCTCATGGTTAACCGAATGAAAGATGTGCTTCCGTCTCATATATCTAAAACTCATGAAGTATTTGTCCCTAGCCGACAAATCTTGGATAATGTGTTAATGGCTCATGAGGTTTTTCATTCCCTTCATAGTAATAAAGCAATTTCTAATAATTATATGGTTGTCAAGACGGATGTAAGTAACACATATGATCACCTCAAATGGAATTTTTTGGAAGGGGTTTTACGTAAGAAAGGTTTTGCTGACTTTTGGATTCGATGGATTATGGAGTACGTCATGAAAATTTCGTTTTCTGTTATGATAAACAACAGTCTATTTTAACATTTTACGGCTACTAGAGGCATTAGCCACGATGATCAAAGAACCAATCTTAACAGTGCCTCTGATCTTTTTTAATACTGGAATGGGAATGACCGACGTCGAAGCATGTCTCTCACAAAGGTTTTGTTTGTCTTTGTATTTATTTATCTTATGCGTCGATGTTTTAAACTCCCTACTTCATACAACACAAGTACATGGTCAATTGCAAGGGGTTTAATAGGGCAGTCAGGGCCCTCATCTTTCTAATTCATTGTTTGCTGATGATTCATTGTGTTTCCTCAAATCCAATGCCACCAATGCGACAAATCTAAAAGGTATATTTGAAAGTTATGTCTTGGCTTCAGATCAACAGTTGAATATGGAAAACTCAACAATCGTTTTTGGTAGTCGTGTTTATCACTCTACAAAGGAACCTATCAAGTCCATTCTGAATACAGGTGGTGTAGGAAAATACTTAAGCCTTCTGGAACAGTTGGTCGTATAAGGAAGCAATGTTTCAGTATGTGGTGGATAGTGTGGAAAAACGTATTAGTGGATGATAACATTGTTATCTTTTCACTTCTGGTAAAGAGAAACTTATCAAGGTTGTGGTCTATGCTATGCTGGTGTAATACGATAAATAAGATAACTGCACAATTTGGTGGGGATCAACGCCACATCAATGGAAAATTCCTTGGGTTGCTTGGAATAAGATGACAACTTCATAACGAGATGGAGGTATGAGATTCCGTTAATTTCTGTGTTTTAAGAAAGCCTTGTTAGCCTACTGAGTATGGAAAATACTGCAACATCCAAATAGTCTTTTATATTAAGTCCTTAAATCTCGATATTTAAGCACTAATGATCTTCTCACAGCAAAGAAACGAGTGTGAACTACTTAAATGCGGTATCCAATATATGATAGGTGATAGTGTGAATACTACTATTGATAAACACAATGGCTTCCTACAATACCACAAAGTCGTCCATGGATTCTTCCTCCTTATCATCCTAGGCTACGAGTCTCGATTCTTATTAACATCTGGTCTCGCCAATGGGATATGGACATGTTACACCAAATGATTGGTCCAGCTGATCTTGCATATTAAAGATTTATCTTCCAGAATGTGCACAACGTGATGCTATGCTTTAGAGTTATAATTCTCATGGTTTATACACGGTTAAATCTGGTTATTGGTTAGTAAAAGCATCTCATGAGCCACAATCATCTCATGCTCCTCTTCGCAGTGCCCCATCACTTACACAAGGTATTTAGTCTCTCTCTATTGCACCTAAACTTAAAAATTATGGAAAATTGGCTCGGGAGCTTGCGATGTGTAAATTTACAACGGAGACAACAACGAATTTCCCAAACATGGCAATGGTGTTATGCAAGCTTTAAATCTACAGATCATTACTTTTTTACTCGTGATTATGCTATGGCGGTGTGGCGTTTGGTTGGAGTATCTATCTTGATATCCTGACAGTTCTTTTACTCTTACAGATAAACTTTTAATGTTGGTGGAATGGTAGATGCCATGTGGTGTGGATAAATTAGCATAACTCATTTTGTTTTGGATTTTGTGGCGTATTTAGAAGAGTCAAAATATGTTATTTTTCTCAAACTCAATATTTCCCCAATGGAAACATTTATCCAGGCCACAGATGACACAAATGAGTGAATACTGACGACGAAGGTTGGCAATGTTGAATTAACAGGTCAATTCCTAATAAATGGATTAAACTGTCTCCAATTTGGTTAAAATGCAGCTACAATGGTTCCCATTTTTGATAGACAACAATCATCGGATATGGGATGGTTGATACGTGATTCCCATGGTAGTGTACTATGTGGTGGGATGGGTCAATTTCAAGGTTGGATCACAATTCCAATGAGTTGCTTTGGACTATACAATATATTTGGGCTCATGGTTATCGACAAGTTGAATTCGAAGGCGATAATCATATGCTTAATAGTTGTATCAATGGCTTGACATCCAACTACGGCTTCAATATTATTTCTCTAGTATACGATGTTGGTGCTTTATGTTCAATGTTATACGATTTCAGTATAAGCCTTGAAATCTTCATGTGTTGACTCTTTAACTAAGTATAGTCTTCAAATAATAGACACTCTATGGTATATGTTTTAAGATTGTCCAAAAATTTTATTATCGGTTGTAACTACGAATGATTGCTAATAAAAACAACATTGATGTGTGTATCTCTTATATAATAAAAGTGTAGCATTAACTTAAATATCGTGTTCTTATATAATAAAAGTGTAGCATTAACTTAAATATCGTGTTATATTGTCTGTTTTGGATTAGGTTGTATTGTTACTAGAAAATATTATCACATAATATTTGTCACACAATTATTTCTGATAAGATTCCATAAGTAATTAATTAATTATTAATATCTAGATCAAATATTTAATTAATTAATTATATTCTGATTATTATTATCATATCTCGCCTACTATGAGATTATATTTGAAATTATTCTATTATAATTTTAATCTCTTGAATAATTATATTACTAATCCTAATCGATATCTGCCGAGTTGCTCTCAGTCTGGTGGTTAGGATGATCCAGCTAATGATTTGGCACCCGGGTTCGATTTCTACCTGCTACATTATGGTAGCTTAAAAAAGGAATTTTAAGGGTGGGCTTTAGGCTATGGATCGGGTCTTGTCGATCCATTATTGACAAAAAAAATCCTAATCGATATCTATTGGAAACAATCCTCCTAATCCTAATAGGAAAACTAATAAACAAGATCTATTTAAGACATACCCTAGGACAATTATCATAACTCTCAAACGATTCAATATAATAAATATTGTAAATCTCTTGATTTGTTTTGATTGATCAATTATTTAGATTTTATTAATTTGGCTTTCTGTTTAGATAAGATTATTTTTAAAAACTAATTACTTGTTTTATTCGATTTCAACAAAAACATAAAATCAAAAAGAAAAATTTCACCATTTAAGATTTGATTTTCGTTGGTTTAAAAAAAACTCTAACCAATTAAGATTTGATTTTCTTTGTTAGAAGTAAAATTATAACCAATTAAGATTTGAATTTTTTGTTAGTTTAGAAAGCCCAATTAAAATTTGATTTTTGCTGGGTTAGAAAAGAAATCTTTAACCAATTAATATTTTATCTTTATTGGTTTTTTTTAAATAAACGTTTTGTTGAGATTCTAATAAGAACCTTAATACGATTTTGTTTGTTTTAACAAATAAGTTTTTTTGGATTTTAATAAGAAACTTAATTTAAATATTATTGGTCAACACAATAAAATCGTAACAATAAGATTTCCCGAGTCTTTGTAAAAAAATAATAGAGATTTTAAATTTTAGATTTTTATGATTGGTCGATTTATCTTAACTAATTAATTTGTCTCAGTAACATTCGTTTAGATAATTTGTCACATGATTTAGTCTTATCTTTATCTCTTTGTAGCAATAATTTTTTTGATTTCGTTAATAGAGATTTTGTTTATAATTTGGTTACTTTTTTGAACCTTAATTTGATTGGTTTTATTTTTGAACCTTAATTTGATTTTGTTAGTTATAGTTATTTTAAAAAATAAGTTATTTAAGATTATGATAAGATCCTTAATTAAACAGATTTTCTTTTGTTAAATTAGGATAATATCATTAATTCAATAATTAGTAAAGTATCTTAAACTTAATTTAATAATTAGATTAAAGTCTCTAAATTTCTTTT
>OVBA01007856.1:0-13650 GCA_900406435.1 Lepidium aucheri | reverse complement strand
AGGCCCATCCATTGACCAGCCCAATGGTTGTTAGAAGCCTCAGATTGGACAACGATCCATTCGGTCCAAAGAAGGACGATGAAGAAATTCTTGGTCCGGAAGTACCATACCTCAGTGCCGTAGGAGGTTTAATGTACTTGGTTAGTCATACTAGACCAAACATATGTTTTGCCGTGAGTCTCCTAGCTCGTTTTAGTTCACGTCCAACTCAAAGGCACTGGAACGATATCAAACACGTCCTAAGATACTTACAAGGGACTAAGGACTTAGGATTATTTTACACTAACCATAAGACGGACGGATTAGTTGGTTTTGCTGATGTAGGTTACTTGTCAGATCCGCACCAAGCTAGGTCATAGATCGGATACATTTTCACGCATGGAGGAACGGCTATATCTTGGTGATCTATGAAGCAGACAATTGCGGTCACCTCATCCAATCATGCGGAAATATTAGCCATTCACGAAGCCAGCAGAGAATGTGTTTGGTTACAGTCCATGACTCAACATATCCGATCCGATTATGGCATGAAAGAAGATAAGGAGCCAACGGTCATGTTCGAGGATAATGCTGCATGTATTGCTCAACTTAAGGACGGCTACATTAAAGGAGATCAGACAAAGCATATTTTGCCTAAGTTCTTCTTCACCCATGAATTGCAGAAGGACAGGCAGGTCAAAGTTCAACAAATCCGATCGAGCGAGAATTCAGCCGACCTGTTCACCAAATCATTGCCTACTTCAACATTCCGGAAGCTCATCCATCAGATCGGAATTCGAAGACTTAATGATCTACAGTGATGCTCAAATCAGGGGGAGTAGTGCGTGTTGTACTATTTTTCCTTCACCATGGTTTTATCCCACTGGGTTTTCCTGGTAAGGTTTTAATGCGGCAACATTCCCCAACGCATTATAGAGATCTCGGTTTAGTGTCAGGCACGATTATGTCATCCAAGGGGGAGTGTTATAAATCATATGGATGGACTCCATAACCGGCCCATTAGATTAAAGACGGTTTAACCTATTTCCTATTCTATAAGGACTTTACTTATTCATGGGATTGTATTCCCCTATAAAGATGTAACTCTTGTTCCTTAATAATATACAATTCACTTCTCAACTCCCTTAGTTTTATAACATTAACAAATTAAGTTTTGATATTCGTTGGTTTACAAATAAATCTTTTGTTTGGATTTTGATAAGAAACTTAAGATGAGTTTGTTTGTTTTAACAAATAAGTTTGTTTGTATTTTCAGAAGAACCTTAATTTAAATATTATTGTTCATCACAATAGAAAACACCAGTAAAAGTACTTTATTGAAATATTCCTAATCCAGAACTCAATATCTTATATTTAGGGGAAATCAAACAAATGATATTCCTAATTCTAATAGAACAAATTTTTACTCAAAGTCTATATCAGAAACATCTCAGGACAAATTTAACAATACTAAAGATTTTTGTACTCTTTTTTCCTCTCGATTTTTGTTTTTCTTCATCGAGTATTTTTCTAAAATGTTTTCGTTGAAACCCAATAAATAAACCTGGAAGATTAAAGTTAAAATTCTAAAACTCTAGAAAATATACACTACAGTACATGTTCAAACTATGGATATGGTTCTTTGTGATTTTAAGATATATTATTAATAATTTAACTATGTGAGTACCATTATAATAAATTAAAATATTTTCTAATTAATTGATATATATAAATATTTCATGGAGATAAAATTAACTGTAATATGAAGAAAAATGAATTGGTTTTTAAATTGAAAAAACTTCTTGAACAATGAAGTACTAAAATCACTACAAACCTACCATTTTCTCCTACAACACGAGCTTACCGTACTTCTACTCATAACTTCAAGGTCTCATGTACACAACCACAATTAAGTCAACTGATCCTCTTCCAGATTCTGTGTTTGGATTAAAATTGTTTGATTACCCTGAATTACTTAAAAGATGACTTAAAGATATCTATATTATATTATATGTACGTAATAATTTTTTTTACTAAAATATTGTTTTTGCCTGTAAGTATTATATAAAAAAGACATTATATATATCTTATACATTTTATATACAATCAAAATTTTAGGAAACATATTAATTAGAATATGTATATATATTTTTTTGATTATAAGTATTAATTTTTTAACATAAGTATATTTGGTATATATTAAGACATAAAAACAGAAAAATCTATAATCTCAATATAAATATGCAAAAAATAAATCAAATTTTCACAAAAATATTACTAATATATAGAAGATATAAATAAATATATTTTTAATGGGAGATTTTCAAAAATACCCTCCTATTGGCATTAACTCTTTTCAAAACCTACCATATCCTTTGAAAATTGGGAGAGATAAATGGTCATCACGGGATATGTTTTTAAAAAGGGTATTTCAAAAGGGGAATTTTTAGTAATTCCTCTTTTTGTTTTATAGTATGATTTGACACATATTTTTATTTATTGAAATTTTAATCAATTCAGCAAGTATATACAAATAATTTTATGTATAATCATCTTATTAATATGTATTTGTATATTAACAATACCGATATTTAATATAACTAATATAATTTTTAGTTTGTGAAAACTTGAAAGTTGATATCATTAGTTATTTAGTTTTTATGAAAATGCCTAAAATGCCCCTTTCGAAATATCTTTTTTCAAAACATACCCCTTATGACCATTTATCTCTCCCAATTTTCAAAGAAAAGGATAGATTTTGAAAAGGGTACATGCCAATAGGGGTATTTTTGAAAACCCCCAAACAAAAATATACATAGATCTACAAATTTAAATAAATACGAGTTTAAAACCCTATATATATATATTTATATTAGTATATACTTGATAAATTAGTTATGATATTAATAAATAAAAATATGCGTTCTATCAATAATATATAACATAACGAAACTAAACATAAATCTTAAAACCAAATAAATACGATTTCAAAACCCTAAATAAATATGAGTCTAATAATTAAGTTATAAACAAGTTTAAAACATAAATGAACATGAGTCAAAACGTAAATGACACGAGTCAAAAAAATTTATATGCAAAATTGTAATGCATCAAAACTTAAGTAAACAAGTATAAAAAATATATTTTGTATACAACACCGATGATCCCTATAATTTATTTTTAATATATTATATATATAATTAATTAATAAATTTATATATACAAATCAAACTATAAAATAAATAAATAAAACAAACAAATATTATCTAACCCATGTATAGCACGGACCATCAGCTAGTTAATAATAAATAGTAAAACAAAATATTATTGAAATATGTATTTTAGAGTAAAAAAAAAATTGCAAACATTTGACTAAACTTATTCTGGAAAAAGGGGAAAAGAAAGAAAGATAAAAAGATTTAAACTTATGAAAGCTAGTAAATTCTGAAAAAAATGGGCCATAAACTCTCTTCGTGTCATAAACCTTTTGATAGATTGGTTGCAAGTTTCTTTTGTTACTTATGATCATTTCGTGATTCTAGGAGAATATAGTTTTAATTAGGGAGAATTGCAAAAATGTCCCTCAAAGGAGGACATTTTCATCATTGCTTTCATTTTTTGGACATTTTCAAAAAATGGTCTTCATTATGGAAAAATGACTAAAATACACTTATGTTATTATTTTTATATATTTTTACAAAATTTTTTCTTGCCAACAAAAATTTTCCCGGTAAAAAAAATTTTTTCCTGCCAAAAAAATTTTTTTCCTGACAAAAAAATATTTGTTTCCGCCAAAAAAAAATTTCCCGCCAAATTCTTTTCCGCTATAAGAAAAATTTTCCCACAAAAAAAAATTAGAAGCGAGTTTATAAAATTTTTTTATAAGAGAGCTTATAAAATTTATAAGGCTTTATAAGACAGCTTATAAAATTTATAAGGTTTTATAAGAGACCTTATAAAATTTATAAAGTTTTATGATAGAGCTTATATAATTTATAAGGTTTTATAAGAGAACTTATAAAATTTATAAGGTGTTTATAAAAAATTTATAAGGTGCTTATGAAATTTTATAAAGTAATTACAAAAATTTACAAGGAAGCTTATAAAAATTTATAAGACTTTATAAGAGACCATATAAAATTTATAAGGCTTTATAATAGAGCTTATATAATTTATAAGGCTTTATAAGAGAGCTTAAAAAATTTATAAGGTGTTTATAAAAAATTTATAACGTGTTTATCAAAATTTATAAGGCTTTATAAGAGACCTTATAAAATTTATAAGGTGTTTATAAAAAATTTATAAGGTGCTTATAAAATTTTATAAGGTATTTACAAAAATTTTAAGACTTTATAGGAGACCATATAAAATTTATAAGGCTTTATAATAGAGCTTATATAATTTATAAGGCTTTATAAGAGAACTTAAAAAATTTATAAGCTGTTTATTAAAAATTTATAACGTGTTTATTCAAATTTATAAGGCTTTATAAGAGACCTTATAAAATTCATAAGGTGTTTATAAAAATTTATAAGGTGTTTATAAAAATTTATAAGGTGTTTATAAAAATTTGTAAAGATTTATAAGTGCACTTATAAAAAAAATTTTGGTGGGAAACTTTTTGGCGGGAAATTTTTTTTTTCCTTAAATTTTTTTTTTTCGAAATTCCATAAAAAAAGTTTTGGCGGGAAAAATATTTTTTTTGGCGGGAAACTTTTTTTTGGCGGGAAAAGTTTGTAACAATTCTGTTGAGTGTATTTTAGTCATTTTTGGAAAATAAATGTTAAGGAATATTTTTGAAAAGGGGTACATTTTTTTTTTGTCAGCAATTGGATCGACAAGACCCGATTCATAGCCTAGCCCACACCCCAAAATCCCTTTTAATTCTACTAATGTAGTGGGGAGGAATCGAACCCCGATGTCCTGAATCATTAGCTGGATCATCCTAACCACCAAAACGAGAGTAACTCGGCAAAAAGGTACATTAAAAAGAGCATTTTTAAAAATTTCTCTTTTAATTATTTGTGCTTTTCTCTTCAGTTTCTTCTCTTTGTTAGATTCTCTTTATTTTGGGGCTAATGTTTCCCATGTTTGGTCTATGTTTCCGGGAATATGATGTGTTTCTACCAGCTTTGATTTTTTTACTCCTTTATCAGTATCCGAACTCGTTTTTTATAATAACTTTAGATGACAAAAAAAAAAAAAAAACTCTCATCGTGGAAAAAAGGTAATACAGTAAAACCCCTTAAAGTTGAGGGAGGAGAACAAGCAGCGCATAAACCCAAAAATAATTTCCACCTTGCGGCCGGATTTTCCCGAGAAAATGAAGAATTTGGGATCTCAAACTTCTGGTGGAGAGCTTTGCAGTTTCTCAAGGTATATAACTTAACTTGAGCTACTGAATTTATGTAATTTGCCGTGGCAATCACTGGTAATTTCATTTCTCGTTCTGAATTTAATAATTTATCTAGGCGTTCTGCAAAGTACATCAAAGTTAGTTCCTTGTGGTTCTTCTCGAATCTGAAAGTTCGTAACATTTACTCTGGCAAATTTCTTGTTGCTTTAGATGAGATGTAGCTTCGAGAAAATTCATTTTTTCTATTGTTTGGTATACACATGGTTTTGAAACATCATGATGTTAATGAAAGTTTCGATTTTTCTCACATGAAGCTTCTTTGGGGACAGATCTTTGTTGGAGCTAGGGTATCACATTACTGGGTTTTATTCCAAATGTGGGTACAATTGAATTTGGCCAATTCAATAAATTAGAACTTGGGTACTTAGTGACGAAGTGTTGCACAAAGGCTTGCCGGGTTCTGATGTATGAAGAATTGACTCTGAGTCTCTGACTAGTTGACTGGAAGTTTATTGAAGTCGATTTTGTGTATATTGGTTCTCTTTTGTATTGAAGATAAACAGAATGGCTTCTGCGAAAGGCCCTGTTAATAAGGGTCAGCCTTCGATTAAGCATAGTTTCAACTTAGCTGAGGCTAAGGGGAAGCTGTCAAAGATCAATGATCATGCATACGTAGATAATGCAAATTTTTTCCAGAGGCACAATAGCAAACGAGGAGAGACCAAGTTGAGTCAAATCCTGAGCAGGGATACGCTGATATCAGCAGTTGATTTGATGTGGGATCGTTCGGATTTTGTTTCTGGTAATTTAGTTAGCTCACTGAAGGAAGGAAAGTCAGATAATTTAAATAGGGATGAAGTCAGTGAGTTCAAAGTTTCAGTGGATAATACACGGTTACATGCTGAACAGAACGCTGTGTCTCAATTGCCATTGATGACTCCACAGCCCAGCTTTAAATTATTGAGAGTGGCTGAGAAGATGTGCATTTTCTATCAGAATAATGAAGTCAAGTCTATCAATGATTCTTGCAAAGACAATGGTTTTCTGTTAAAGGCTAGATGGGAGACAGAAAAATTGTATAGCTGGATGGAAGTAGTTCCCACTTTTACTAGATATCATAGAAGAGGATCTGATATTGAGAAGAGAGAAAATTTTGAAGACCTTATTCCTAATCTAGTCAGCAGTAAAGTAGAGTGCGCATCAAGAAATGGCAATAGCTGTGATTGTGTCTCTGTTGCAACTGGTGCAGAGAGCCAATCTACTCTAGTTGAACCAAGGAGCCCTTTATTAAAAAGCAACACAGAATCATCGGTAGACACCAGAGTATCTAGATTTAATGATGTGAACTATCTCTTTTTACTCTACAAAGATAGGTATTCCAGTGGTAAAGGAGTGAACATAATAAGTTCAAAATGTGGCACGGACTGCAGTAACGAGAATTCTTATTCAGGGAATAACCCACAGAAAGACAGCTTACGTATTGTAAAAAATAAACAGTTGCCTGGGAGAAATATTAAAGAACAAGAGACTGAAATGTATTTGTCCTCCATAGAAACGCCTACCTACGCCTTTGCTAAACAGCGGCATGCTTTTGCTGGTGCGTTGGCAGGCATAAGCGTCAGTCTTTGTCTTCATCCACTGGATACAGTTAAGACAATAATTCAGTCATGCCGCTTGGAGGAGAAGTCTTTGTGCAATACAGGGAGATCAATAATATTGGAAAGAGGTGGAATTTTTTCTTTGAGATAATCAGAAAAGAGGCATTCTATATTTGTTTGTCACTACGCCTTTCTTATTAACACAATTTTATCCAATATTTATTCAGGTCTTTCTGGACTTTATCGGGGGATTGCTAGCAACATTGCCTCATCAGCTCCTATCTCTGCCCTCTATACATGTACTTATGAAACAGTTAAAGGAGTTCTGCTTCCTCTATTTCCTAAGGTCCCGTTTACTTTTCTATTGAACCATCTCTAGTTACACCCATGTTGGCTTGTTCCCCATCATCTGCTTGCCTGTTTAGCGAAAGAAGCAATGGTCACAGTACTAAGTTTTGAAATTTCAGGAATATTGCTCCCTTACCCACTGTGTAGCTGGTGGTTCTGCAAGCTTAGCAACTTCTTTTATCTTCACACCAAGTGAGCGTATAAAACAACAGATGCAAGTCAGTTCACATTATCGCAATTGCTGGTAAGCATTATCAAGCTGAATCTAATATTTGCTAACTGCATTATACACTTCCTTAGTCTCTCTTAAAGATTCCCTTGACAAAATTAATTCGCATTTTTAATTTCTTTCATTATCCTTTCTTTATTTTCTTTTTGTAGTCTCAATATCTTTTTGTTGGTATTTTCATTACATATGAATACAGGACCGCATTGGTTGGAATCATCCAGAAGGGTGGTCTGCTTTCTTTATATGCTGGATGGACCGCAGTGCTATGTAGAAATATCCCACACTCAATCATTAAGGTTCGTTTTGCACACACTATAATGTAATTCTACCATGGGTAGCCATTGATCTTCATGTCCAAACTCTTCTGCCATTATTCTTCTTTGCATGAACGCAGTTCTGATACCAAATTTATTGGAAATACAGTTCTATGTTTATGAAAACATGAAGCAAATGGTATTATCATCCCTAGGTCGTCATGGTCAATTGACTCAACCCACCACTTTACAAACAGTTTGTCTCTTCTCTGCTTTAACCATGATATTCTACATTTTAAAGTTCTCTTAGCATCTGTAATACTGTCTGTAATCAATGTTCTTGAATATGGAAACCTGAACTGTTTTTTGATAAATGTCTGCCCCTAAACAGCTCATCTGTGGAGGACTAGCGGGATCTGCTGCTGCGTTCTTTACAACCCCATTTGATGTAGTGAAAACAAGGTTACAAACCCAGGTTTGTTTTTCTTTCCACTATATCAGGAACCGCGTTAGTAGCTATTGCAAACATCATAACTTATCACGTGGCTGCAGATTCCTGGATCTACAAAGCAACATCCTAGTGTCTATCAAACTCTTCAATCAATAGGCAAACAAGAAGGTGTGAGAGGGCTATACAGGTCTCTACTCGCATCCACTGGCCGGATCTCCCTATTACTGGTTCTTCCAAATATATCATCAACTTATTACAATGGTTTTCTTCTTGTATGTTGCAGAGGATTGATCCCCAGACTAGTGATGTACATGTCCCAGGGAGCTATATTTTTTGCTTCATATGAATTTTACAAGGGTGTACTCTCTCTAGAAGCGGCGCAGCCCAATTCATCAGTTCTCTCAGGCACAAAACAAAAGATGGATGTAGCTCTTAATCGTTAAAAGGACAAGGATAGTTCACACCCAGTGAAACAACCATAATTGCAACATATATAATACTAAGAATGGAAATTTGTACAATGTTTTAGATTTTGTAAATATAGATTTTGTGAAATTCTTTTGTGCAAAGTCGTTTTAGTCCAAAGATAAAAAAAGATCCATTATTCACTACAAGTTACAAAACTTTTTGAAGGATCTATTAACTCTTCGCTTATACGACCTCTAACCAAATTGGGCGCCTCCCATTTGCTACCTTACAATATGAACACTGTAGCTTTTCCTTATGCCTAGAACCTACTCGGAAGAATGAATAAAATGACACAACAAAGAATAAGACGCCTTTCATAGTCTGGAGATCAGAGACCATCCTATCTTGAAGTTTTAGCTTGTCTGGCGAATCTGCTGCTTCATGGCAGCATTTTGATTGGAAGCTGGAGACCAATCATCTCTTCTCTTCTTATGGCCAGAGGATGACACGAGATGAACTCAAATGTATTTGCAACAATGAAGCATCGCAGACTACACACGGGAGATTGGCGAGAAAGGAGGGTTTGGCATGTAGGACTGAAGAGTGCTTGCAGCTTCTTTAAAAGGTTTAGGGACTTTCATTTCTTCTTCCTCTGTTACTGCTTCAACTAAGAACTGAACATCATCATTAATCAGCATTTTCAAGGAGTTGCAAAGCGGAAACTGTTGTACATTCTCGCAATTTCTGTAACTATCTGAGACTTCTGTGTTATGTAATATGGCAACACAGATGGAGAATGCTTGTAATGTTGATAACTGTGCGTGAAAATGAACATCATATAGCCCTTCCTCAACAAACGACATGTACAATGCTGGTATATGCTCTTTAGCACCCTATAATATGAAGATGACATGTGTTAGATGATTTAAAAAATATATCCTGTAAAGTATTCGATAACTGCTGAAAGTGCAAATAAGCAGAGTTTCAAGGCAACAAAGCTTGTACTCAATTGAAGAAAGATCCAGTTCATCTTGTATTTCATTGAGGAAAAATCCAATGTTTACCTGGACAAACAGTTGCAACGGATGCTGATTGTCTACAAGAGGCTGATCATGATAACATGAGATACAAGGATTTCCGAAAACCATAAGTGGACAAGCCATGTCCCAACCACCACAGTCACAACCACCACCTGATCTCCATCTCTGAATCAGAGGCGAGGGACCAGTGTCTTTGGTTGTCGGTAAGCCGTGGTTTCCCTTTGGGATAATAACTTTCAATTTTTCTGAACTTTTGCTGCAAAACAACTCCCTTTTCTCCTCTTCGATTGGAGAAAGACCAAGAAGATTAGTTTTCTCCATCAACCTTTTGTCACCTCTTCTGTATTTTAAGCTCTCTCTCTTTTCAATGGTGTCTTGAATAATTATAGCAGCAATCTCAAGGTCAGGATGCAAATCTGCAGCTGACCATGGGTTTGTTCCATTTGAAGCCTCAAGATCATAGCTTTGAGATGAACGTTTTGGCTGAGATCTCTGCTTCATTGTATCAGAAGCATCCCCGGACATTGAGTTATTTCTTGAATCTGAGTCTGGTTTATCTATAGGTAGTGAATGATCTTCCTTTGTGGAGACACTTCGTCTTGCTTGTGCAATATCATACAGAACAAACTCATTTACCATCAAAGTCTCTGGATCTTGTCCCTTTTTCCGTACTTCAGTGCACATGCTACACGTAACCTGCATCTGAGCCACTAGCAAAGATTCTTTGCTAACATCACTCAAACCCCGAACACTAGCACTGCTCCTCTTTCTGCTTCCAGCAGATGAAAATGTATATGCCCAATTAGAACCATTGTCAGATTTCCACGTCTTTGCAGCGTAAACATCCTCAGGAGAATCTGACACAAACTGAAAAACCGGCAATCCATGTTTGCTTTCCATCTTGAGACGGCAATGTAGATGAACAGGGGAAGATTTCAGCACTGAAGTATAATCCTTATTGACAACTGGAGGAGAAAAAAGATTTGATTTCCTATAAATGCTAGAGTAGTCACTCAACATGGATCTGCAACGCTCATTGTTCTTTCCTGGCTTTTCTGTACATCCAAATTTGAATTGATCATCTGATTCTACTTTATATCCAAGAGGACTTCTCAGAGACTTTGACTTAACAAATGGATCATACATTTTCCTAATTCTTGAGCTGTCCTTATTGCAAATAGTTTCTGATGAGTCTACCTTTGCAGAATGTGGCTTAGGTAATCTAATCTTATGGTCATTACATTCATTCACAGGACCGGCTGCATCCACATCTGAATCCAAAACCACTGCTCTTTCTTTAATACCTGATTTCAAACAAATGTCAATGAAGTTGCTCGAAGTGCAAGGTTCAACTGATGACTTCTGGCCATCTGAAACCGTCTTGTGAGGTCTTTTATCTGTACTTCCCTTTCTCGAAGAATCAACAACTCTAAAGGAGAAAGAAGCATCACTACTACGAGACAACTCAAGTTTAGCCTTTGTATCTTTACGTCCCTGTGGGTTTCTAAGGTCTTTAAACAACTCATTGGAGCTTTGGTACACAGAACCTCGTCTTTGCTCCATTTGATCTCCCATTGCAAGAGGTTTTGAAGGGAAGTTCTTACAAGATGTGCTACGGTAACGCCTGAAGCTTATCTCAGTGAAACCTTCTTTGACTCTCAATATCTCATCTCTACGAGGAGGCTTCAGTCTTGTACTCTTCTTTTCTGTATCAGTAAAAGGACGCGGAGCAGGAAGAACACTGTTGGGGCTTTGTTCCATATCAATTCCTTTACCAAATTTCATTTCCATTGCAATCACATCAAAACATCTGCAAAAACATTACAATTCAAGGTCAATACTTAATGCTCATAAATCAGAATGTAATACAGGCCTTAAAACACTGACATATGCCAAATTTTTCTAACCCAATACCCAGAAACCTTTAGCACAAATCATGAATGAAAAACCTAAAATCAATCTCAAAAATATAGTAAACAACTTCTTCTCTACATGACAGTTAAACATTAGAATCATAATGAGTAGTTAAACATTAGAATCATAATGAATCCAATGTGAGAAGCTTCAAAAGCATTCAAATTAAGCTCCGAAAACACAAATGATACATGCAAAAGTAATGATCTTTGATTCATTCATATTGTAGATATTGTAGATCTCATATAGATTATAAAGCAATAAAAAACACACCCACCACCCATCAAGTAAGCAGCTTGAATTAATCAATGAAAATCCAATAAACTTAAACAAGAGTATCAAAATCAACCCAAAAATAGAAAACCCCCAAAATAGCGGTCAAAGAAGAACAAAGATTCAGGTAGCTACAAAACTAGCATTAAGCAAAAGAAGCAAAAAGAGGTCATTTTTATTTTATTTTTCCACAGCTAAAAAGAGATCTAAGAAATGGAGATAGAGACAGAGAAGAAAAGAACAAAGCATACCTGAGTTAAAGTGAGAAAGAGAGTGTGTAAATCTCGAAGATTTCTTCATAGTTTTACTCATCGACATGGAGAAGAAGAAGAAGAACAGGAAGAAGAGAGAGAGAGATTACACAACAGTGATGGTAATAAGATAAACCGATCATGTTCTTCCTGTAATGTAAACAAAAAGAAAGCCAAAAAGAAGAGCAATCAATCTGTTTTCTCCCTCAAGGCATCATTTTGTTTCTTTTTTTCCCTCTTCGAGTGTGCAAAAATCTCTATCACTCACTCTCACTTCTCTTTCTATCTGTGTACTTTTGCTTTAGCTTTTTTTGTTGTCTGCTTCTTTTTCACTTAAGGTTTTTTCACTTCAATGAATGAAGTGTTATGACCTAAGACAATCTTACCCTTTGTCAGAAATTGTCGCTAAAATATATAAAAGGGTACTTACGTCATTGGGTTGTAAATCTGGTGAGAGTTTAATTAAAATTGGATCGATTCGTGAACCAACTAATAAAGTATCATTACTTGTTTCTCGGGAAGTTCATGTGCGATTCCTATCTCCAATTAAAATCTTTCGACTCTATGTGTATTACACCATAAATTAAATATTTTTTAATTTATTTGATTCAAATAAAGTTTTTATAAATATATTAGTACTGTGATTTATGGTTAGTGAGATACTTAGATTTTAAATTTTGATTAATTATTATATAGATATTCCTATTGATAGCCATAATGGGCCGCATCGTAATTGGGAAGACCCACTTTTGACCAAACTTTCAACTTTAAAACATTTTGGTCCAAGTAGGTAAAAGACAAAAATAATTTTATAGGGATTTGGAATTATATGACTCATGTATAAATAACCTGGTGTAATCCATTTTCAGGAGGAAGATAATTGTAGAAAGTTTTATACTTCATAAAATAATTTTACCTTTTTTTATTATGGTGATTAGGAAGTAAGAACTGTGAAATCTTGATTGGTTTTTCTTTATATATATATTAGTTGGTGACCCGTCCTTCGGGCGGGGTTTAATATCATNTTACGAAATAGCATATAACAAAAATATTGCGATATAGTTAATATGTTAAAAATAAATATACATGTTAGGAAATTTTTTGAATATAATTATATATAAGATATATTAAACTTTTATAATTTTTTTGACAATTATTAATTTTGTATATTTATTTTATTACATGATTACTTGCCGTGAGGAAAAATAGTTTATAATATGTAATTTTGTTTACTTATAATTTATTTTAAATATTGAAATATGTGTGAATAATATTATGAATAATTTACGGTACTTAAACATAAATGGTTATAGAGATATATTATATTTGGAGTACAGAAATATGACAATCACGGAATTTTGANGAATTTTGAGGAAGTGTATTTAATTAGGAAAAAGAATATCTAATGATAAGAAAAAGAATAATATGAGGAAGGTCATATTCATCATTTTATGTAGGTCTTTCTAAATTTCTCTTAGCATCTAATTTATAAAAGAAGATTTTATAACTTTTTAATTGAAATTGGTAGGGATTCTAAGAAATACCAAAT
>OVBA01007855.1:0-13653 GCA_900406435.1 Lepidium aucheri | reverse complement strand
GGTGGATCTAGCTTGTCCCGGTCTAGAGATCACCGTATATAGCTTGGCGAGATTGGATCGGCAAGTTTACCGCCGATCAATCACCTCCTATCCTCTAGATTTATGTTTATTATCCTAGATTTATCTATTGTCATTATCTTGCTCTGTTCAGTGATCGTTTCTCTGTTTTTGAATGTTTTGTTCTGTTTTTATTTTGTCTTGTAGTGTATTTTGTCCTTCGTGCTAGTTTGAGAGTTCACTAGAAATATAGCCTATCTTTGTGACAGATCGATAGGTTATCTGAACTAGAATCTGGTATTAGATAAGTTGCTTACAAGTAATCACTGAGTATTGGTTCGACATCCACCTACTCACCACTATCCTTCAATGATTTGATTCCATAGGCTAAAAATCTTGTTATCATGTGCTATGTCCCCAAGAGAGAAGGAAAAGAGTCTGAGCTTCAGCGCATCCTCACTCACTCCATTGATGCGAGTGAGCGAGCATAGTCTCTCAAACTCATCGAGATGATCGAGGGGGTCCTCCGAGGGTAGTCCATTGAATTTGTTGTTCTGGACCATCGATATCAGTCTGCTCTTGATCTCGAAGTTATTGTTTTGGATCGCTGGAGGTTGGATCCCGTTCCATATCGTGTGTGTGTCTGGGGCATCGCTCGCACCAATACAGCAAGGGCGACAAGCTGGGTTTTGTGCTCGCGCCTGGTGGGAGGCCTCATTTACTAACGAATGTGTTCCGTCCGCCGTCGTTCCTGGTGTTCTGTTGTCCAGATCTGGCTGTTGTTGCTGCATTCTAGTACGCTCTCATCTGATCTCACGTGTGAGAAGGTTGATATCGTTTATGGGTGCTGTAAGGTGGTGAGAACCTTTCGATCGTGTGTGCATCAACCGACTAACTCGTACTGACTACTCGTTTAACTCTCAGGAGTTAACACGAGGGTGGTGAGTGTGTGTCTGTCCTCGGTGTCAGATGTCGAGGGTTACCTGTGAGGCCTGCAAGGACAGAAACAACAACTTGTCAATAAAATGGAAACTTGGTCTTTATAGATCCAAGCTGAGTGAAACACAGACAAGTTATAAAATCAGTAACACACAACTTGATCATAAGATTAGTAAAGTATAAATTGGAACAAGCAAATCCGATTTGGCAACGACGCCAATTTGATAAAAGGATTTTTGTGTCCTAAGATCAAATCAATTGACCATAGTGGTAAGTAAATGAGAATTGTCGAACCAAATACTCAAAGATGCTTGTAAACAACCTATCTACTACTAGATCTTAGTTCAAGCAACCTACCATTCTGTCACTATGATAGGCTATGATATTAGGGCGAGCTAGCAAACTAGTGAATAAGACAGATTACACAAAACGACAAAATAAAAACAGAATAAAAGTTAGTAAAACAGAAAATAGCATAAAAACAGAGCACAACAATTGCAATAGGATAGAAATAAGATTAAAGGCAAAGATCTAAAGGATAGGGAGGTTGATCGGCAATAAACTCGTTGATCCCAACTTGCCGAACTCTTTTGAGCGATCTCTAGACTAGGACTAGGTTAGATCGACCCGCTCTCATGGTGAAGATCCTTATCCGGATCAGATGATCCATTACGCCCTAGCCGCGATCAAACCAAACCAAAAGCATTAAGCTAAACCCAACTCGTGTAACAGCCGACCACATGCTAGATCTCTCTTCAGCGAATCAAGCCATCACTAACAAGTCACTTGGTCTCCGCTCCCATCAGCGCTAGCCTTAGGTCACGGCCCAAATCTGATCTCTCTTGATTAGGGAGAGATCAGCATTAAGCTTAGCCAAATTAGATGAGATCAGAGTTTGGATCATGGCTAGAACGGCGAGGAAATCAACGGATTCACCTCTGATCGCCCTATCCTCGAGATCCACACAGATATACTCGCACCTCATGGATTTAGGGCGGAGGAGTAGGGTTGATCTCAATAGCATAAACATAAATAAAAGCTTAAAATGAAACTACAATCAGAAAGATAAAGAACATACTTAATTCATTAACTTAAAAGCATAATTATAAAAAGTACCTTAAACAAGTATAAAGGAAACAACAATAAAAATAGAGAGAGTTTTTCAGCTAAACATCAGATAAAAATGATAAAAGTGTGATTAGAAGGTGTTTATAGGGTTATTTGCATAACTCTAATGGTCAAACCGACCTAAGTCGGTCAACCAGGAATTCTATAAATCTTGCCCTCGGAGTCCTTGTGCGAGCTTGGGCACCGAGGAGTTCTTCTTGTGTTGGCCCTCATGGGTTGAGACTGAGTGGATGGTCCGAGTGTAATCCTTGCGATGAAGGGATTGATCTTCCCTCGCGACAGATAGGTTGAGGCTGGTGACTGAGGCATCTTTCTTTGAGCATTCTGAGCGGTCCTCTCCCTGCGATCCGCGAGGTAGCGATCCGAGGTTGCACGATCTTTTTCATCTAGCAGCTGATCCAATTTTCATTAGCTCCAGTTTTAGCTCTTTTCTGCTCCTTTTCCTAGATAAAACTCCAAACTCCAAATGCAAATGCAAAGAAAGCAAAACAAACCTAAAAAGACCTAAGTAAATGGAAAATCTATCTAGACGGATGCAAAACAACCTAAAACAAGACTCTAAAACCATCAAAAATCACATACAACAACTGCCAAGTTTGTAGAGCCCTCACAAGTGCAAACAACTCCTTGTAATAAGTTGGATAGTTTTGGGCTGCACCTCCAAGTTTCTCACTAAAATAAGCAATGACCTTTTTATCTTGCATCAAAACAGCTCCAATACCCACATTAGAAGCATCATACTCGATCTCAAAAGTTTTAACAAAATCGGGTAAAGCTAAAATAGGAGCATTGATAAGTTTATCCAAGTGTTTAAAAGGCTTGCTCTTGTGCTTCAGTCCACTTGAATCTCACTTCCTTCTTGATGATTTCCGTGAGAGGAGCAGTTAGGGTGCTAAAGTCTTTGACAAACCTCCTATAGAATCCGGCCAAACCATGGAAGCTTCTTACTTCACCTAAAGTCTTAGGCGTTAGCCATTCTTTGATTGCTCTTACCTTCTCCTCATCAACCTTTATCCCATCTGCACTTACCACAAAGCCTAGAAACACAAGATTATCCGTGAAAAAATCATATTTCTTCAAGTTAACATAGAGACTCTTTTGTCTAAGTACCTCTAGAACCTTTGTAATATGCTCTACGTGTTCATCTAAAGAATTGCTATACACTAAGATATCGTCAAAGTAAACCACAAAAAATTCACTTATGAATGCTCTAAGAACATGATTCATCAACCTCATGAAAGAATTAGGTGCATTTTCAGCCCAAATAGCATCAATAACCACTCTATAATCCATGCTTAGTCTTAAATGTCGTTTTCCATTCACCCACTTCGTTCATTCTAATTTGATGATACCCATTATTTAAATCTATCTTCGAAAAAACAATAGCACCATGCAACTCATCAAGCATATCATCAAAGCTAGGTATAAGGTGATGATATTTAACTGTTATGTTGTTGATTGCACTACAATCAACACACATGCGCCAGCTTCCGACTTTCTTTGGTATGAGTAGAAGTGGTACAACACATGGCTCATACTCTCAGGGATGTGGCCTTTCTCAAGCAACTCATTCACGTGCTTTTATAGCTCCTTGGTTTCTATGTGATTGGTTCTAAATGCGAGACGGTTTACTAGAGAAGTACCGGGATGAAGTCTATTTGGTGTTTAATGCCTTTTATTGGTGGCAACTTGTTGGCTATCTTCTCTATAAAGACATCCTCAAACTCCTGAAAAAGAGATACTAATTTTCTCGGCAAGACCGACTCAACATTAGAAAGATTGGACAAAACATCTTTAAAAACAAAGAGAATTATGGGGCTGTTGGATATCAATGAATGCTTGACCGACACTTTCTTAGTGTAAAATTTAGTTGGTTTTCTTCCTTGGTCCTCCTTTGTACTAGTTTATGCGAGCTGCAACTAATCTTTATACACCTCATGTGGAGATAGAAGTAAAAGAGCTATCATTTGACCATTATGGACAAAGGTGTGTTGTTGGTGAATCCATCATGCACAACCTTCCTATCTAATTGTCACGACCTTCCCAAAAAATATGACCAGTCTCCATAGGTAGAATGTCACAAAGAACCTCATCCTTATACTCGCCAGTAGATAATGGAACCCGCACTTATTTTTGACATATTCAACTCGCCAACTTCACTTAGCCATTTTATCTTGTAGGGTTTTGAATGCTTGCTAGTCTTCAACCCCAACTTCTTAACCATAGTCTCACTTGTTACGTTGGTGCAACTCTCACCATCAATGATCTTACTACAAATTTTCCCTTCCACCATACACCTTGTGTGAAAGAGATTCTCTCTTTGCTCATGTTCCTCAGTTTTGGCTTTCATGTTGAGAGCTCTCCCGCAACTAACAAATTTCCTTTCAATGGAGCAACCTCAATTGGCGGTGGAGACTCATTGGCACTAGGAGATGAAGGTGTAGTTTGGCTTTCCTCTTCTTTTGACGTATAATTACATTCCTTTAGCATAGTGTGCTCTTCCTTGGCACTTGAAACAACGAACATCCCTAGCTCTATGTTTAACCTCATTCTTCCCTTTTGCACTTGAAGTTTCAGCAGCGGTCTTTGTCTCAAGCTTAGCAAGTTCTGGTTTTGATACCTCACGAGAACTTTATTCCTTTGAGTAGCTAGTATGGGTGTTGTATAAGTAGTTACCACAAGTGTTACCTTTGCGTTTAACTTGTTTCTCAAACAAAATAGCCTTATGTAATATGTCCTCAATCTCCACATAATGTTCCATATCAAGCTTATCTTGTATCTCACGATTGAGTCCTCCTAGAAACCTAGCCATTGTAGCTTCCCTATCTTCAACTACGTCAGCCCATAGCATTAATAGCTCCATTTCTTGGTAGTAATCCTCAACAGACCGTTTCCCTTAGGTAAGTCTCCTAACTTTTGATGCAAGTCTCGATGAAAATGTTGAGGCGCAAACCTCTTTCTCATGACAGTTTTCATTTCCTTCCAAGTAGAGATCAAATTCTCTTGATTCCTTCTCCTTGATGTTATGAGTTGATCTGACCAGCTCAATGCATACTCCGCGAACTCCGTGGCTGCAACTTTTGCACGATTCACTTCCACATACTCTTGAAAATTGAACACTAGTTCCATCTTGGTTTCCCAATCCAAATACGCATCTTGATCATTTCTCCCTTGGAAGCTTAGGATTCTAATTTTTAATCCACCAAGATTAGCAACCATACAGTTAATTTTATCCTTCTTTCTATGACTTCGACGGCTTCTCCTTGAGACATCATTCTTGTTCTTCCACCATCTTATCTTTGCTAGTTCTAACCCGGTTTTGTTCCTCATACGCTTTATCATGCCCGGAAGAGATTTGTAGATGTTCTTGGTCATAGTTTCTTTTCTTAAATCGATGAGGGGATTTAATGTGACCCTCAGATTGAATTTCTATCTCCAAGCATCCAAGCGTAAATACAAAGCCGTGTTTAACTTTTTTTTCTAGCATTTTCTCAATTGCCTCAAGCCACACCTTGTTTTTAACATTTTGGGTGAATCCTAATTATCTTGCGACATGTTTCCTGCCAACCACAAGATCAAACCAATAAAAGTTCAAGAAAAATTCACGAAATCACACTCAAAAATTGTTTGGCAAGAATACAAAAAAACAACTTGGTTTTAACACTTGCGATCTTGACTAGAATATGACCGAACAATTTTATCACAAATATTGCAAAAACAAAGTGTTCTAACAACTTATGATGTTCGAGAAAACCTAACTCTTACAGATCTATGATAGTTTAATCCTAGAATATAAGGAGTCACGTTGGATGAATGCAAATCTGATCGTGAACTTGATAGAAATGAAGAGTCGCACAACAAAGTGATCGTAATACACAACACAAACAAAATCGATGATGAATATGGAAAGTCATGTGATAAACAACCAACTACGAGATGATTTTTGAATCAGTCCAAGCAAATGCTATTTATTTTTATGATTTTTCTGGGTTTTTAAGAAAAGAGAATGCGAAAGATAAGAAGATGAATAAAAAAATACGAAGAGGTTGGAGATGATAGAGTTCAAAGTACTCTCTTTGAAGTGTTTGCTCTGATTGCACTTGATGCAAACTCCCAAAGATCGCCACTTGCAAAGAAGAGTAGAAGAGATAGACAACTTGTTCTTGATCGGAGAAGAAGAAGAAGTCGATGGGGTGGACCGAATGGTCACACAAAGGCAGCAAAAAAACCTTTGATATTCCAGGGGTTTTAAATATTACACACCAAAGAGATTAACACACAATCATACAGAAAAGGTTTTTGATTAAAAGAGAGATAATAAAATCGGTTCACATAGAGAGTTTAAATAGAGAAACAACAAGGCCAATTCATAAGAATTTTAGAATAAAAAATGGAATCGGCCGAGTTGGTTCATGAATGAGCTCTTTTAACAAGTGTAATCCGATTTGCCTCATTAAAAACCTTAGTGGAAAACCTAATAGGACAAAACCACAAAAGGAAAACAAGTACAAATGGATTACACACTCATTTGTTGAATACAAGTCCAAACCAGTGTGGTTAGACTTATGTTAACTTCTTCTTGCTCTTCAAGGCGGCTAAGTAGTCCTCCAATAGCTTGGTTGAAGAGCTTGGTCCGTGATCTTGTCATTGATCTAGCTGGTACATCCTTGAGCACATCCTCCTTGAACTTCTCCTCATCACTCGAGCTATCCATGATCACATTACATGCATACAATATCAGAAAACTGACAGTAAATAGGATTGTAGACTCAGCTTAGTTCCAATTTGCCAGAGCTTTGAAACTGATGAAACCTCACCTCTAAGCGTTGAACATTAGAAACTACAGTGGAATTAGCTTGAGAGTCAAAGAGCAAGCACATAAAGTTGAGCAACTGCAAGAGCAGTTACTAACAGCTCCTTCACCTTAGTTAATATTCGCAGAATCACACTGAAAGAACCAAATGGAACTCTTTCTTAGTGGCAAAAGAGAAGTTCTTCAAACAAAAGTCTAGAGTAAAATCGCTTGATCTTGGAGAAATAAATACCTCATTTTTTCACAAAATGATTGTTTCTCAGACAGTTCACAATCAAATCCATGTTCTATGTGATGATGCAGGTAACTATATCAGTGGTATGGATGCACTTAAAAAGCACTATGTGGCCTATTTCGGTGACATACTGAGACAACTAAGATGCCTTTGACTTCATCTTCAATTGAGAACCTGCAAGCACTACTCTCGTTCAGGTGTACTGATCAGATGCGTTTAGAGCTGAGTTGACCTATTTTGGAAGAGGAAATATGTCGCATTGTCTTCTCCATTCCCCTTGACAAATGCCCTGGCCATGATGGATATTCTGTGGAGTTTTTCAGGTATGCGTGGAGTGTGGTAGGATATGATCTTGTGGCGGCAGTTGGAGATTTTTTCAAGAGTGACAGTCTTCTCAAAGAGGTTAACTCTATGGTCTTGGCATTAATTCCTAAGTTTGTATCCACCTGCAAGTTAGATGAGTATCAACCAATCAGCTACTGTAACTTGGTTTATAAAAATATCTCCAAGATCATCACAAATAGATTAAAACCAATCCTTCTCAAGTGTATATCTCCTGCTGAGTCTGCGTTTTTGAAAGGTGGAAGCCTTGGAGAAAATGTTCTACTTGCCACTGAACTTATACAACAATATGAGAAGTTAGGGAATGCTAAGAGTTCCATGATATATGTTAACATAAGAAAATTATTCGATAGTATATAATGGGACTTACTAATAAAGCTGCTGCAACTGAAAAACTTTCCCAAGGAGTTTCATATCATGGATAAAACAATGCATCACTACTCCATCTTTTGCAGTTCCCATTAACAGAAAACTATCATCTTGCTTTCTAGCTAGGAAGGGTTTCCGTCAAGGTGACCCATTATCTCCTTACCTCTTCATTATTGTAATGGAAGTGCTATCTTGTATGTTGGGACATGCAACCTCCACTTCTGATTTTGAAATGCATCCCAAGTGTTCCAATCCCTTGATAATACACCTATTATTTGCAGACGACTTGTTGGTTTTCTTTGATGGCTTTGAAAGGTCATTTTGAGGGATTCTCAAAGTTCTAAATCAGTTCAAGGATTACACAGGGCTTCATATGAACACGTCTGAGAACATATTTTTTTGAGTGGTTACATGAGGTGGAGAAAGACACATTGCTAGAGTTAACAAGATTACAGCTTGGAACCTTCCCTACTAGGTACCTAGGAATTTTTTCGAGTACTAATAAGGTATCAATGACTGCAATGTAACCTTTTTTGGGGAAAATCACTGCAAAAATTCATTCATGGACTTCCAAATTCCTCTTTTTTGGCTGTAAGATTCACCTCATATCATCGGTTATTTATGGAATGGTGTGGTTTTGGAGTCAGAGTCTCCAATTACCTAAGCAATTCTACAAAAAGTTTGATTCACTTTGCTCGGCATTTTTGTGGAAGAAACTCCTCCTCATCGAATGTTGTAGATGCTCATGTTGCTTGGCCGGACGTTTGCAAGCCCAAAGATGATGGTGGCCTAGGTCTCCGCTTATAAGAAAAGTTTGACATGGTTTTCAAATTAAAAAGAACCTACTCCTTCTTTGCAAATCCTACCTCGCAATGGACAGAGTGGCTGTGTGGCAATATATTTGACTGCAATTCCTTTTGGTTGACAAATGATTCATAAAGATGTTCACACCTGGTTATGGAAACTATCTAGTTAAAGCCACTCCTAAAAGACTTTCTTTGTTGTGAGGTGCGAGATGGATTTGACGCATTGTTTTGGTAAGTTTGATGGACTAATTTGGGTATCTCTTTTCATTCTTAATGTCAGCTGGCCCTTGGGGATTATGATTAAGACCAAATGCCACAATGGCATGTGCTATGAGGAATGAGAGATGGAACCTTCCAAGTGCAAGATCAGATGCCGCCCAATGTATTTAGATCTACCTGACTGAAGTTGACCCTCCCTCACCTGCAAGCGGGAACAATATTTACCTATGACATTCATTTTCAGGTACTTATCGTAACAAGTTATCAGCTTGTGATTCTTGGAACCAGATTAGAGTCCACAACCTTAGTTTGCACCTGCGGTTTGGTTCACAGAGGTTGTACCTTGTTATAGTGTCTTTTTATAGTTTGAAATGCTGCAGCGACATCCAACTCGTGACCTACTACTTCGTTGGGGTCTTGAGTTCTCATACACTGCTGATGTTTGGCTTCCTTTTGCCAATAGAATTCTTGGAAATGTTCTGGTATCTCTTGCAAAAGCGCCAACATGGTGCTCACTCCCTGATTCTACTAGAAAGAAGCTTAATGTTTTGGCCAAACTTGTACTCTAACTCTTGGTCTGTTCGATATGGTGTGAGCGCAGCAACATGATCTTCAAACAGCTATCAACTCTTGCATCAATTTTTCGGTGTCAATGGATAGGATCATCTGAAGTTGGCTCCCCTCTTTCCCGACGGATAACTCTCTCTCTCCTCTCTTCTTAGATTTTATTTTGGGTGTATTTCATATACTCCTTAATTTTTGTTTTTTGTATCTTTTCGTTTATATTTAAAATTATAAATATTAGTATTATTAAAAGGGATTAATTTTTTTTCCTGATTTTCAATGATAATCTTATTAGTTTTTGTCTGATTTTAAGAAAGTAACTATCATTAAAAATCAGAAAAAAAATCCCTTTTAATACTGCTAATACTTATAATTTTAAGGTTTTTTAGAATTTGGAATATCTTTTGTGAACGACACGATGATGGGACCAGACTCTACTACCCTAAAGCAACATCACTAGTTGTGAGAATATCAAACAAATTCATTGTATAGTGTACTTCTAAGATATCTTATTTTATTGTGATCAGACATTATAAATACTCATTTTGAGACTATGTGTCTAACTGGTAACTCAGGATTGAGCTGAATTTTTTTTATTCCACAACAATTCTTTTCCTCAGCTACCATTTAAGTAACACAAAAATTCCACAACTTTTCATTAACCAATTATACAATACATTAATAAATAATTATTAATAACTTTGTTTTGATTAGTATACCTAACATGTTGTTTAATTGATATTTATAGTTCATTTTTCTCGTAATTTGGTGTAATCCTAAGTATTCGGATTTTCATCTAGATTTAGATCATGATTTTTTTGAATTTATGTGTATGCGTTTAGATTTTGAATCGGATTTTCAACTTTTTGGGTTTTGGGTTTTCGGTTATGCTCCTTAAAATCTATTCAAGTAATTTATTTTTTGGAACGAGTTCGATTATGATAAGTTTTTAAGAATTCAATTTTTATTTGAATATCCATCAGATTTAGTTTTGATCGGTTCAGATTAGAGTTAGGATCCAATAATTTCACGATAAAATTTGGTTTAGGGACCAAGATCTATAATTCTGTTCTCTGAACGTTTTGATTTTTTTTAAATAGATGAAACTTATATGCAGACGATTCCTAAGAGATAGTTAACCAACAATTTTGGTTTGGACTCAATTTAACTAGAGTTCTATTTTTTTTTATGAATCTAGCATCAAAGGTTTAACCCACTAGAGGAAGTAGATTTAAATGGAGTTTTAGGGTAATTTTTGGCTATGGATTAGAATTTGTCGATCTAATTAATGAAAAAAAAATCTGCCATATTCCACATTTATTAAAATTCAGCCGTTACCATTTGATTTTAAGTAATTCTGCAAGATTCCGCACAAAATATAAAAAAAATCCGCAAAATTTTGCATTCAACACAATTCTACAGTTATCATTTACACCCTATATATCTTCTGGCAGTTTCTTAAGGATACCCTCTGAAATTCTGAATCAGATTTAATGGAGCCGGCATCTAATCTTAGCTGTCACCTGTCACTGCTTTTCCTTCTATTTGTACAACTGATCATACAATTGAGAACGTTAGTATTAAATATTCATATATTTGTTAATTTATTGTTTACTTTTTTTTTGGTCCAGGAATTTATTGTTTACTAATATTTCATTATAGCTCTACTGTATAATTCACACTCAAAAAAAGAATTTCAGATCAGAACAAAAACACTTTGTCTTGACAAAAAAAAGAAAAAAAGAACAAAAACACTTTAGACAAATTATAAGTAACACTTTAAACACTATTATCCTATAACAAAACCAAAAGACTTTTTTTTTTCTGACTTTGTATTTGTGATTTAATAAGCCACTATGTATTAGTATGAACTATCAATTTCGAATTCGTAGCAGCTTTCTCATTTACTAAAAGTAATAAAGAATTTAACACGGTAAGTTGAAAAGAAAAAGTAAAAAAAAAGAAAAGAAAAGAGAAAGAATAAAATGTCAGGGTACACCAAATACAAGTTTTCCAAACACGGTTTAGAACTCTCACATTTTACTTATTCATTTTTGTTTTATCCTTAATTGAAAACAGAATCTGTTTTGTAAATTATAATTTTATTTAGTGGAAACAAAAGTTACTTGTAAAAGAAAAAAAATAAAACTAAATAAAAAAAAAACTAGTTATTGAAGTTAATAATAAAAACTGAAAACTTGAGTGGTAAATGGCGAAATGACATTACGTGGGAACATGCTGTGGCAATTTTGGTGTATTCGGACAATTAATCAAAAATTTGAAAGAAAGTTGAATGTTTTGCTATTTTAAAGTTAAATGAAATATTTATGTCCAATCTACTAATTAAGATACAAATATAAAGAAAACGAGAGAAAATAATGCAAAACATGTGTAAATTCCGCACGGCGGCTAGGGTTGGAGGACTCTTTCCTAAAGTTGAAGATGATAACGAAATGACTATAATGGCTTTCATTAAAATGAAAAAGAAACAAAAAGTCCAAATGTTACCAAAAGCACTTGAACTCTATACCTTCTTCTTCATGTTAAGTGAACATAACCATTAAACTACCTCAAATTTTTTTACAAAACCACATATTGATAAATTTAGATATATGCCCTAAAATTTATCTCCGATTAAACCCTGCATAATGTCCGATTTATCGATAATGCGCTAGACGACACCCGAGCAAATGCGTAATGCCTAAAAATTTTTGAGTAGAGGTAATTTGTAACACAAAAACAATTTTAACTTTATAAAAATTGTTTCTCTAAAAATATGATTTACTAAAACTAGTTATTGGCAGAAACAAAAACCAAAAACTATCTTAAAATCACCTTCCAGTCAATACCATATATTACTAAAACTAGATCATGCATTGCGCACGAGATATACTTTTTATGAAAATTCAATACATATGTAGTTATTTTTGTAATTATAATATTTATATTATTTGTTTTTTATTCCATGGTTTATTATGTATATGTAAATTTATTGATTTTATATATACTTGATATACTAAAAATAAATCTATAATAATAACCGGTGTTGTACACGAAATATATTTTTTGATCTCTATTGATTCATGTTTTGATGTATTAAAATTTTAGTATATAAACTTTTTTTGACTTGTGTCATTTAGGTTTTTTAACTCGTATTTATTTAGGTTTTTAGACTTGTATTCATATAAGTTTCTAGATCCCCGTTCATTTATGGTTTTAAATATATATTAATTTAGGTTTTAGATTCATGTTCATTTAGATTTACGGATATGTGGTCATCTAGCCAAACATGGGTCGTGTGTTCATTTAGGCATTTTAATTTGTTTTTAAAAGTTATTGTAATTTATTGATCTTTAATATTCCCTCTATTTTAAAGATAAATGTTACGGAAAAAAATTGTTCCAAAAAGTTAGATGTTTTGTATTTTCAGTTGCATTTGACTAAAAATTCAGAATTAAATAATGACACATAAGACATTTATGGGTTATATTTGCATTTAACCTTCTATCTATGTATGATATAAAAATTATTCTATGAAAATTATTTAAAGTGAATGGAAATCCAACTAATTTTGAATTTTAGTGTATAAAAGATTTGGTTAATCTTGAAATAGCAACATATATTTATTTAATTAATTGATCAACAACCTACGGATATAGTTTAAGTTTAAGTTTATCGTAATTAATTTCTAATATTTGATTTATTTCATAAGAATATCTCTAATCATTTCTATCTGTAAAACTTTACTCCTTATCTGAATAAGTTAATTCTATTATTATATCTAAGTAGAGGATTCATCCCATAACATAATTATTAACAGAATCTTTTATACACTAAAATAATTTCTAATGAACATAATCGAGTCTTTTATTATATAACTAACTTCTGAAATAAAATATGAAAGAATTACTCAAATAACACACAATTATTGTGTAATGACAAAAATAGTTTAAAAAAAAAAAAATTTGAAACAGAGGGTGCAATTACTATTGCACCCTTGAATAAAAAAACAAAAAAAAACCGAAGAAGAAGAAACGTCTTCTTCTTCGGTTTCTTTTTTTTTCTTGTTCTTCATCTTCGGTTTCTCCGTCGCCTCCTTCTTCGTCTTCGTCTTCTCTTTCGTCTCTTCTTCTTCTTCTTCGTCTTCGACTTCGTCTTCGACTTTGTCTTCGTCTTCGTCTTCGTCTCCATCTCTTCTTCTTTGTCTTCGTCTTCTGTTCTGCATTGCTCTCCGTCGTTAT
>OVBA01007854.1:0-13655 GCA_900406435.1 Lepidium aucheri | reverse complement strand
AACTCTATCACATCATACTCTATTAAACGACACACTCAACTCTATCATACAACAGTTAACTCTATCACACCGTACTCTATTAAACGACACTCTCAAATCTATTATAAAGACACTTAACTCTATCATAAAGACAGTTAACTCTATCATGTTGACAATTAACTCTATCATCGAGCAAGTTAACTCTATCATAAAGATAAACTCTACTCTACCCATCAACAGTCTAGTAGACTAACCCAAAAGCACACAAACTCAAATTCGTGAACAAATACAGAAAATTTGTGAACAAAAACAACAAATTTTAAGAACGTACCTTGAATAAATAACGACGGAGAGCAATGCAGAACAGAAGACGAAGACAAAGAAGAAGAGACGGAGACGAAGACGAAGACGAAGACAAAGACGAAGACAAAGTCGAAGACGAAGTCGAAGACGAAGTCGAAGAAGAAGATGAAGACGAAGACGAAGAAGAAGAGACGAAAGAGAAGACGAAGACGAAGACGAAGAAGAAGGCGACGGAGAAGAAGAAAAAGAAGAAGAACGAAAGAGGAACCGAAGAAGAAGAAGAAGAAAAAAAGAAACCGAAGAAGAAGACGTTTCTTCTTCTTCGATTTTTTTTTATTTTTTTATTCGAGGGTGCAATAGTAATTGCACCCTCTGTTTCAATTTTTTTTATTTAAAAAACTAGTTTTGTCATTACACAATAATTGTGTGTTATTTGAGTAATTCTTTCGCTAATATATAGAGCAACTTGAAGAATCAAGGATGTAGATCTAATATCAAATGGTTAGATAAACTAAAAAGGACAAAATTCTTTTTGCTACAATATAACCAGGGAGCATCTAAGAGGGCTTATTCTACACATCATTAAACATACTACAAAAATCAAACTCTACAGAAAATTTAGGAGGTTTAAGTAAATGAACAAAACCTTAAAACTCTGAAGAAATTTAGGGGTTCTCAATTTCGCAAATGTACTCTAAAACATACTAATTAACACCCTTTTGAGTCATCTGCTCCTGTGTAATACAAAGCATCCAGTAAAAATGTAATCTTCGTTGCAATATTACAGTACTTTCTCTCAGAATCAAATCTTTTACTAGCCAAAGATAAACGAACAGAAGAGAAATTGCTAACCAAGATTAGTGATGATTAGTCTACTTCTAGATACGCGCAAGTGGCATATTCACAGACAGAGAGAAGACACCCCCAAACATAGATGCAAAAAGCAAAATATTTAATACACAAGAAGCTCTTTGCAACCACAATCGTATTTGTATTTCTCTGTCTCCGTTTTCTTCTGAAACTAATCCAACAAAATGAAATCCTAACTCTTAAAAATTTTCATTAAACTACAGTGTAAAACCTTGAAGGCGACCACTTTTCAAAGAAGAAAAAAACAAATGGTACCTTCCAAATTAGGAAACTCTCACCAATTTTCTTCCTCGTAAAGAAGGTGTAAGCTGAAGTACCTTAATTTTGGCTTTGATTCTACTATCACCGTTTCTTCTCCAATTCTTCAATGTTTACGGCGACGATTTTCTTGAGATGACTAGTTTGAATATTTTTACTTCTGTAGGTTCTTTCATCTTCCAATGCGAATGGTGACGTTGGTTGCGTGAAGAACTCGATCATTCAAGTTTACTTATGTTGACAAAGTGCTGGTCTCTCTTCTTTTCTTCTAGGTAACACTTTTTCTCTAATACTTCAGCATGAGAAGTCTGATCCTGATTTCTCTCTCGTTCATTCATATGTCTCATTACAAAATTGGATATTATTTTAAGATTCACTATAAATTAAAGAAAAGAAAAAAAGATCTTACTTATATGTTGCTATGTTTTTGTTTAGGATGAAAAATAACATAGCAAAGAAATGGGAGCATAATAAAGGAAAGAGTACTTATATTTCAAAACTGAATGAACTAATTTAACTATATAAAAACTATTTGAACTAATTATCTAATATCGAGCAGCTCATATATTTCAGCAATATTATTCTAGGTCCCAGACATATATGCATCTCCTATAGGTTCATAACGTATACTTTCAGCTTCATGTTCGCCATTTGAATCTAATTCAATGTGTGTTCTTCCATTCTTTCATACTCTTCAAAATCGTGATCATTAATAGCTGATGCACGTATAAAATTGTGAAGAGTCATGGTTGCTACAACAATCTTGCATTGTGTTTGAAGATTATATTTTTCCTCATTTTTAAGAATTCGCCACTTTTCCTTCCACATACCAAAAGTGCGTGCAATCACTGAATGTAAAGACAAATGATGCTTATTAAATCTCACTTGCACAATTAGGTGGCCCTGTAGTCCATTGATGTGGATGATATCTTGGTTTACGATATGGAGTTAAATAATCTTTCCTATTTGGATATCCAGAATCAATAAGGAAATACTTTCCTTCAGGAGGTTTCGGAAAGAAACTATCTTCTTGTGCGCAATACGTGAGAACTTTTGCATCATGTGCTCTTTCCAGGAGTGTCGACATACATATATATAAACTTCATATCTAAATTGTAAATAGCAAGAACCTTCATTGAAGGAAATTGTTTTCTCACATTCCAATATATCTCCTTTTGATCACTTCTAACTCGTACTAGAAAATTTGTGCCAACGAGAGCTCCAATGCATCCACTAAAGAATCGGTTGATGACCGACTATTTATATGTTCAAAGTCTTCTTGTTGAGGGTTTAAAATATCTTTTGATTGAAAGAGGACAGCATCTAGTACTTCCATAAATTTTCTATTTACTGTCTCTTGACTGCGTTGAAAAATCTTAGCGATTTGTCATTATACTTTATCATGACCAAATATTTCTAAAAACATTGCCACTGCCTCTTCCACTATGTATCCACGTGATCCTTCAAGATTAATAATTCTTCAAAGTATCACATAACTTTTTATACGTTTCTTTATTCATTCGCGAGGTTTCATAGCATTCTCTGTCAGAACCAGTAATCATTTGCTTAGTATGTCGACGTGATCCACGACCTCGATCTGTTCTCAGCAATTGTCTAGCACAATATAGATCTTGTTGTTTACTCTCAACCATTAAACCAACTACAACAAACATATTTTGATTATAAACCATTGCTATCTCCTGGAAAGATAAAAGAAGATTAGTTATATCATAATTGATAAAATTATATGTTAAAGCAAAAGATGAAGTCAATCATAAGCATGATCACGTTTTGATTATAAAGGTTGATAAAATTGTATGTTAAGCAAAGAAGAAAGTCAACCATGACAATAACCTTTGACTCAAATATTTTTTATTTTAAAAGAGCTAGTTCATGATATAAATCTTTGAAAAATTAAAGCAAAACCTAAATCTAATAAATGCCATAAAACGTTTAAAAAATCAAACAAGAAATCTCCAACTCAAATTTATAACTAAACACTATAATTATCTAGTTTTTCCCCTTGTATCTTCTGTTGTTCTGTCGGTAAAGTCATCAAAATCTGATGATTATTGTCGTTTTTAGCTAGGTAATCAAGAGATGCCCAATACAACTCGCCATCATGATCTAAGGTAGACATCTTTAGCAACTCTTAATTGCATATAGCGCTACTGAATGGGTTAAAAGAGTCATATGCTTTCCTCCCGGCTGACCAAATTCTCTCTTGATTTTCTAAAGTACTTGTGATTCAATCCCAATTATCCAAGTTAGGTCTTTTCCATGAAGATCTTATTTACTAGATTTCTCTTGAGATTTGCCAGAAACATAGAATTGTGGTGTTGTTTGGTTGTCTTCAAGTGATGATATTTCTTCAATTTCTACTTCTTCACCGTCAATATCTTGAGGCAATTTACTAGGTCCATCAGTATGCTGCCAACCTTCACTTAGCAAAATTGTAACTTTGTTGTATAAACGATCAAGGAGTGGAATATCATGTAATGGATATAGACGAGTTCTTGAAGCTTTTTGACAAGCCTGTAACATTATAGATACCAATTAAAATTGAAAATATGTTTGTACAAAACTAACAAAAATGTATATTGTCTAGTAAAAATTACCTTAATGAGTTCATCCCACCAGTAGATGGTCATCTCCATTTCTCCAAACTCATTAAATCCCAAAGCTGTGACATTCTTTGTGACTCTTTTATAAATACGTATTGTTTTCTTAGTTGTTTTAGCCGACTTTAAATTTTTTTCCAGGTGAAATCCAACCTAAATCGTTTCAAAAATCCTGCTCGTATGTTTTGTCTTCCAAGTTTATTAAAACATGTACCTCTCTAATGTGTTTTATCTTTCTTACAAGTTGTCTAACACTAACATCTCATAACTCATCTCATGAGTCCACATAAAATTTTTCTAAACCAATAATTATATGTAAGTTTTCAAACAATAAAATAAACTGGTTGCACATTTTTTCTTGGTTCGACATGTGTTCAAGTAAACTGAAAATAAAAAAATAAAAAGATGAAAAGGATTAAGAAACTTACGTATGCGCGACAATAAAAACATGCAATTATACGTCTCTTTGTCGTATCTAAACTTATACATCCTACTTAAGTAAAAAATAAAAAAATCAAAAAGGAATCACAAAGACTTACGTACGATCAATGATATGCCACACTATTGAATCATCTCTTCTATTATGATGATGCCTTTGTTCGTCTCTTGGTTTATTATGGACAAAGCTTCTCATGTTTTTATGGGTCTAAATATTTCCTTTTCCTATTTAGATTTTTTATCGAATCCTTATTTTATTTGAATTAGATTTTCACAAAAAATCAATTTAAATAAAAAGGGTAAATTTTTCTATTTATAATTTTAATACTCTAGACTTTGAAAAAGCTCCATTTAAGAACATAGAACTATTGATCATTGCAAGTGGCCTTTAGTCCAATGGTAGGGGTAAGTCCACTAAATGGCATGCGCACTTGCACATCTTGGGATCGAGTCCTGCCACCTGCATTATGCAGGAATTTGGCTAATGGACCGGCCAGTTGTGGCCCAATATTGTTGACAAATAAAAAAAAGAACTATTGATCATTATAGAGTATTATAGGGCCTTCTATACTCTTTATTATGCTTTGTTAAAATAAACTTGATTGGTAGATCTAGAGCATTAATCCCCCTATTATGCTCTACCAAACAAGGCCTAAATTAGAGGGAAGATGGGCAAGGTTTCCTGAACATATTAAAAGAGAAGATAATAGATTGCTTAAGGTAGAGATGATCGGGTTAAGTTCTTATTAATCGAACTGAAACTGGTCAAAAAGAAGATCATTTTCTCAAGGATTTTCACTCCTATTTATATATCATAGAGACGGTTACAACTCCTTGAAAATAGGAAAGATTACATTTGTTCAGATTTGTAAATATGTAGAAAGATTATTGCTAGATCTTTGGTAGTTTTCCTTATCTGAAATAGGGAAACTTCATTTTCTCTTTAGCGACGAGTTGTTCAACTTTCTTCTCGTTCTGTGTTCTAGCGAATAAGAATCTTTCTGAGTTGATAATCAAAAGCTGAGATGACTTCTATCCGAATCTATGACTTAAAGGTTTTCTGGTTACTGATTATTCTTGTAGACCGAAGTAGTATCTCATATCTATCTCCAATACTAATAACACACAATTGTCAATATTTTAAAAAATATAACTTAAGAACAAATTTGCAAGAAAAAATTGCAAATATTTTTATAATATTAACAAAGAATCATAATATAAGACAATTGTCGATATATCTCTCTATTATCAAATATCAATCTATTTATGTATTTGTAATCTAAAAGAGAATCTTATCAAAAAATTTTGTGAATATTGATTATTATATATACATAAGCAAGCTGATAGATGGTTTATTTAACACAAAAAAATTTGATATTTTCTAAACTCTCTCAAACTTTCACATAGAAGATTTACTACTACTTGCATTAAAATTTTTTGTTTACACTATTAAATCTCTCTTCTTTATTTATATCCAATGAAATTAAGACAAGCAAACAAAAGAGATAATTACTTAAAATTAAATTTAATTTTTTTTCATTTTACTATTAATTATTAATATGATTTCTTATCATTACATATAATTTTTATGGATGGACATCTACCCATCTTAATTTCTTAATCTTATTATATAAAGTTTGATCCCTTAAAAATACATATTAGCAAGATTACTATACGTGTCTAATTGTTTTTCTGTATTTATATATTAGAAAGAAAGTAAAATATATTTTATAATAAATTTTCCCCGTATTTATTTATCTATAAAAAAGAAAGAAATTATATTCTAAAATATTTTTAGGATTTTATCTTTATCACCAAATATTTCATATCTGTTTAAAATTTCAACATATATACTAATACTTATCTTAATTTATAATTATATATGAAAAATCATAAAAATATCTCATACTAAGTATAAAATAAATATAAATTTATATTTAAAAATATAATTAAGAACGAATTTACATATAAAATTGTAAATGTTTTCATATTATTTACAAAAAATCCAAATTGTATTATATAATGTTGTGTTTCAAAAATTAGTAATCAATGGAACTCTTCCACGTGTCAAATATATTGATCAAATATTTTGTAGTATTTTAATATATTTTAAAACATCTCTTTGTACTAAAATTTTATATTTACAATGACATATTTATCTGTATACAAAATCTTATTATATAAAGTTTGGTTTCAAAAGTTACTAATCAACGGAATTCTTCCACGTCTCAAACTCAAGGATCAAAATTTTTGTATTTAACTTATATAATTTAAAACATCTTTTTGAACTAAAGTTTTATATTTACCATGAAATATTTATCTATTTTCAAAATTTTAACGTAAAAAAGATTTAAAATAATTATCTTTATTTATAATTATATAATTCTATTATATAAAGTTAGGTTTAAAAAATTTCTAATCAATGGGATGCTTCCAAAGTCAAATCCAACAATTTAAAATTTTGTAGTATCATATTATATAAATTTGAGTTTAATAAGTTAGTATTCAACATAATTCTTCCATATATCAAATCCGATGATTCAAAATTTTGCAGTATCCTATTATATAAAGTTTGGTTTCAAAAGTTAGTTATCACCGAGATTATTACATATGTCAAATCTAATCTTACAATATAAAGTTTAGTTTCAAAAGTTAGTTATTAACGAGATTATTTTACATATTAAATCCAATAATTTAAATATTGCATTATCATATTAGATAATATTAAATTTCAGATGTTATGTAAAGTTGAATTTCAAAAATTAGAAATTAACGATATTCTTATGTATTATCTAAAATAAAATAAATATATATCTGGGGAATTTCAAAAATCTCATTTTTGACATGCCCATTTTCAAAACTTAATCTTTCTTTTGGAAATTAGGAGAGAAAAATAGGCATGAGAGACACTTTTTGAAAATGGGCATTTCAAAAAGAAACTTTTTAAAAATTCCCCATATATATATATATATATATGTAAATTTTACATAATCCGTGCATCACACGAGACCATATTTAGTTGCTACATATACATAAATACATAGCTAATTTTTTCAAATTTCTCCAACTTTTCAAGCTCTCTCCAACTTAATATTTTTTCTTCCATTTAAATCCAACGCAATCAAGGAAACCAAATGAAAAACGTAAAAAATCAAATTTAGTGTATAATTATTTTATTTTAATATTATTAACATGATATCATATCATCCTATTATATAAAGTTGGATTCAAAGTTACTCATTAATATAATAATTCTACGTATCAAAATCCAGCGATCAAAAATTTCCTGTATTTTTTTTTTGAGAATAGAAAAGTCATATTTTATCAGGAATTTTAAGAAATGCCCTTTTGATATGTCTCTTTTAAAAAAGTAACCCTCATGTCTATTTGTTTCTCCCAATTTCCAAAGAAAATGGTAAATTTTGAAAAAATGCATGTGAAAAAGGGCATTTTTGAAATTCCCGCTATTTTATATGGATTTTTTTTAAAATTTTTTTTTTCTTTATTCAAAATCCTATCATAGAAATAATCCTAAATAAATATCTTCATTTATTATCATAAAATAAAAATAAATATTGTAATCATTTACTAAGTATAAAATAAAAAAACATTATATTAAAACTTACATTTAAAAATGAAGATATATATATATATATATAATATCTATCTATCTATCTATATACATAATTCTAATCTAAAAGAATTCCTAAGTTAAAAAGAAATTCTAATTTAATATATAATATCTATCTATATACATAAACACATAGACGATATTTCAAATCTTTCTAACTTTTCAAGCTCTTTCCAACTTAAGTCTTTCTTTTTCGTTTACATCCAAATCAATCAAGGCAACCAAGCAAAAATGGTAAACACTTTAAATTTAATGAATCATTATTATATTTTATTATTATTAACATGAAATCTTATCATCCTATCATATGAAGTTGGGTTTCAAGTTACTAATCAACGAGATTGTTCCACATGTCAAATCAAACGATCAAAAATGATTCCATATTTATATTTATTTAAAAAGGGATATAATCAATTCTAATCATATCTTATTATATAAAGTTAGACCTCAAAGTTACTCATTAAGAAAAAATTTCTACGTGTTAAATCTAACGATCCCAAAATTTTGCAGTATTTTTATATATTTTAAAATATATCTTATATATTAAAGCGGGAGACGCTTTCATTTTAGCCGTGTTATAAACTATAGGATAAAATTAACATACGGTCCATAACCAACCTTAAAAATAGGTTAAGATGAGTTTTGTTAAAAATTTATATATAAAAAAGTTTAAAAAGCTAAAATTTAATAAAGATATATCGATTACAAATTTGGTTATTAATTCGGTTCCGATTCAGATTAGGATTCTATTTCCCGGGTAAATAGATTTATGACACATTCAAGTGTTTTTTCAGGTTTGGTTCATCTAATTCGATAATTTGATTATATATATTTTGGACTTCTTCAAATATTTATATTTCTCGGATAGAGTTTCGTTCGCTATAGATCGAGTTCGCGTATCATATCTTTTTATTTAAAAATCCAAATTAAATTCAAAACTAAAAGAAAAACCTCTAATATGCTAAATTTGATTTCTGATTTTGATTTTGGTTCAAATTTGGGTTTGCTTTTTTGGGTACACATATTAAGGACCCATTTAGGTATTTTTTCGGGTTCAGTTTTTTAATTCAGATCAATTTCAGTTTGGTTCCAAGCCACTAAAAAAATATCTTGAAAAAATATGTCATAATATCAATGTGGGTCTAACGATCTAAATGAATACAATTTTAAGAAATAATCAAAACAAACAAATCTCGTGTTATAACGTGAGTATAATTCTAATATTTTTTTAATGATTATATTCATTAAAAAATATTTATCTCAATTCACAATTTTAACATAAAAAATTATAAATTATTATTTCCATATATGATTAGAAACTAAGAATAATCACATACATTTCTCTCATACTAAGTATAAAATAAAACAATATTAGATTTTTGTAAAATTATAAGTTAAGAATTGTTTTCTTATAAAATTGCAAATAAATTATAATTTGAGATGTGTAAATATTAGTTTAATTTATAGTTTTTAGGAAAAATTTCAAAATGCCTTTTTCAACATGTCTATTTTTAAAAGATACATTTGCTTCAGAAATTGAGAAAGGGGAATTGGCAATAAGAGACATTTTTGGAAAGAGACATACGAAAAGAGTATTGTTCAAAATTACTCTAAATTTTTATATATTATTTTTAAAACATTATTTTTTCGTCAATTTTTCTATATTAATAATTCAAACACACATAATTACGGGTAAAAATTGCAAGTGGTCTTTAGTCTAGTGACTGGTGGTAAGTCTACTAAAGACAGGCGCACATGCACTAGGGATCGAGTCTCATCGCCTACAAAATTTATGTAGAAATTTGGCTAATGGGTCGGCCTTTGTGGCCCATATTGATATTGCCATTGACAAAAAAAAATCACGGGTAAGAATTTACAAAATAATGGTCACGAGATACCGATTTTCCTGATCGGGCAAGAGTGACTGCTCTATGATTCGAAAAAAAGAATACAATAAAATCTAAAACTATAATTGATGCACGGGTCGTTATCTAGTAACATATTGTTCAAGCTGGATTTAGCACAAAGGTTCTAAATCTGAATCTCAGGTTATAGAGGGAGAAATGGTAAGGATTGTGATCAATTCGAAGAACAAGAAGATAACTCAAAGTAAAGATGTCGAGTTTGATGTTATTGCTTAAGGTTGAATGCCAAAAAGCTGATCCCTCTTTCAAAGGACTTCCACCTCTATTTATAATGCATAGAGTGAGTGAAAATAAGAAGGTTTGTATTTCTGTTTATATTTGAGCTTATCTAAAAGATCTTCACTAGATTTTTGAAAATTTTCCATTTCGGAATAGGAAAATATTCATTTCATTCTTGATGTCGTATTGCCTGAGTTCTTCCTATTCTGACGAGTTACCGAGAAGATATCCATCCGAGATGATAGCGAATGTCCGAGATGGGTTTTTAATCGAATAGCCGAGTTTAAGATTTTATCCATTAATTATTTTGTGGACCAAAGTAGGATCTCAAGTCCACCTCGAACACTTGTCTCCCTCCCCCGACACTTGAAAAGTTGATTAGGGTTTCCGATTCAAAAAAGTTAATCTGCTTCCAAAATTTTTGGTCCACATGCCAGCTAGCGATTGGGTTATTTTTGCGGTGTAATGGGCTAATTGTAGGTCATTATTGCGCAAAGATTTGGTTCCAAAAAATTCCCTATAAATACTGTGCTTTGTTTCATCATTTTTTTACCTTCATCCGAGTTGCAAAGGTAACTTCTCTATCTACCCCGTTTTTATACTGGAACAATATTTTCTATTTCCTTCTCACTTCTTTTAATCCGTCTGACAAGATGAAAAAGAATAGAATTGAATCTGGCTCTGAGTCTGGAACTGAAAGTTCATCACCCGATTCCTCTTTATCTCTAGGCGACATCGATAATAGAGAAAGTGATATCTTAGCAAGAGGTGGCGAAACCAAGTTGAATCTTATATGGACGATTTTGACAATAATATTCTCCTTCCTCGTAGAGTAGGTCAATATGGTGCTTCTTCTTGCCAACTTTCAATCACGTTAGTTTCTGATGATCTTCATGAAAGTTTGAACAGATGGCACGATTCTCTTCATATTTGTCTGACGGCTATCACCAAGAATAAGTTGCAAAGGGTTTTCGAATTATGCCCCGCTATGAAGAATGTTGATATTCGAATTCTTGGGCCTGATGACCAACTATAGACTCCTACGGATGGTTAAGTGGACATTTATGACTGGTGGTTCACATAAACCAAGATGTGGCTCCCAATTCCTGATCTTCTCCCCGTGTATTGCTATGCTCGGAGGATTGCAATAATTTAACTTGAAGCTGCTGGAATAATGAACATACTTGGAGCCTTGATTCTGGGGTGCAAATCTGGGGTTGAGATTACAACTCCAAATTTTTGAGGATATGACTAACTTTTGTGTGAGCGATCCTCCAAATGGGAATTTCTTCATCAAGGCCAAAAAGGTCTTCGCTTTTTAGATGAGCATACTTCCAAAGTCTCGAATTGGAAGAACCGTTACTTTTTTGGTTGTTCTGACGAACATCTTTTTGTTAACGACAATCTAAGATTTGAGATTGCTTGGGCCAAGAAACCTGGTAGAATTTTAGGCGTCCTAGTACTTGTCACTCTTATTTTCTGATTTGAGCACTTATTGTTTATTGTTCTTATTGAAGTAAGACATCCAAAATCTTGTCTTCCCATTCCGAAACATCAGGATATGGTAGACAAGATTCTCAGGGTCCCTCATGATAGTCGAAAAAGATTACCAGATGGTCTTCTCAAAAGGATAGCTTCTCGTCTTTCAAAAGGTAAGCTCAACTTGAATACATCATTTTAGCCTATTTTTTTTTTTTAAAAAAAAATCTCACCGCTTACCGTCTCCCGCAGGAACTCTTTGAGCCAGGATAGATGTTGAGGACTTTGCTAATGGATGGCCTTGATGCCTTCCTTTATCAGGCTTTGCCTCAGCCTTCTGAAGCTAAGGTTCTTCTGGCTGAAGGTGTTGACTCTCAACCGGATAAAGCTACAAAGAATGAGCATCTCCGAATTATTAAAAGTGCCAAGACCAAGTTGAGAGGTCTCGAGATTAATGAGCCAACTCCTAGCGTTAAGACTATTAAAAAGGTTGGTAAGAGTTCCAAGGGATCTTCGTCATTCAAGAAGTCCAAAACCTTGGCAGAAACAAATTATCCTGCTAGGGTCTCAGCTTCCTCAAAAAAGGAAAAAGCTAAGAAAAAGCACACGAATCCTTATCCTCATCAATTAGGTAAACCATCTATGCTTTCTTTTGGAGATTAGACGTTGTTCGATGATACCAGGTCATTGTAGTGTTCTTGAGGTTGTGAAGAAGGCGACCATTAAGAGCAAGGAGCTGCCCCTCTGGCTGAGGCCCAATCGAGTAAAAGAAACAAAGCTGCATGTGATTTCAGTTTTGATCCGTGATTTCAGGGAATCGACCCTTGTTATGAGTTGCGGGGCGGAGAGCGCCGACTTGATGCGCCATCTTAGAAAAACTCTTGAGATTTTTCCTCCTCTGATCGTGATGCTCAACATGAAAGAGTATGCGGAAACAGGAAAGTTCACTACAACAAAACATTAAATTAGCAACGCAATTTTGCAACGTTTTAAAGACGGTAGAGTTTAGGGATCGTTTGCCAATGCTATTACGACTAAAATTCGTTTCGTTGTAAAAGCGTTGTAAATTTACAACGCAAATTTTTGTTGTAAAACAGTTCGCAATTTACAACGAAAGTACAACGTATTAACATGTTAGATAAATTTTGTTGTAAAACAGTCCCTAATTTGCAATGAATTTACAAGGAGNTGTAAAACCGTCCCTAAGTTACAACGAATTTACAGCGACTTTTATTTACAATGAATGAACAACATTTTAACAAGTGTGATATAATCTGTTGTAAAAACGTCCCTAATATGCAATGAATTTACAACGAGACGATTTTTTAAAAAATTTGTAACCACGTTTTCCGCATAAAAATGTGTGTTTGTTACAAATAGAATATTCATTGTAAATTTGTCTCCAAATTAAAGGTTTCCTTGTAAAGTCATCCCTAAAAAATATTTACAACGATTTAAAGACGAAATTTGAAATTACATATTTGTAGTTAGGTACAAACGTTGTAAATTACTCGTACACCTATGGGTGTTGTAAAATCATTGGTAAATTTTGCCTATATAAGGTGGATATCTCTTCTCATAAGTCACAACCCAAAACAACACAAAAAAAAGAGAACCGTGATATATACGAGCTACGGAAGTGGATGTATATGCATAGAGATTCAACCGGAATGGTGACAAACGAGTATATGAACGGGCTAGAAATATTCATGCACCAAGCCAGTCAAACCGAACTTACGNCCAAGCCAGTCAAACCGAACTTACGCTTGAATCGGGTAAGATGTTCTGTCCTTGTCGGAAGTGCAAGAATATAAAATTTGCCCGAACTGAAACTGTAAGGAATCATTTTTTAAATAGAGGGTTTACACTGCATTATTACAATTGGTTTCACCATGGGGAAGGTTATAGTGGTGGTGAGAATGATGAAGCTAG
>OVBA01007853.1:0-13657 GCA_900406435.1 Lepidium aucheri | reverse complement strand
TCTTCCAATCTTCCTCTCCCATACTATCTGGTTTCTTTCCTTCAACTACAACGTCTAAACCTTGCTGAAACAATGCATCTAGAACCTCACTTTGCCACATACCGAAATGACTGCTACCGTCGAAAATCTCCACCATCAACCTTGGACTAGCACCGACGCCTCTCTGAAAAATGCTTGAAGAAGCATTCGACATTGTTGGTTTATTTTCGTCTTGGTTTGTCATCTCAACTCCAATTCAAAAATTGCAATAATTTTTCCTTAAAAAATTTGCCAATCAACAAAACCCGGAAGAAGGAATTTTTTCTGATGTGCCGACCGTAGTATACCTACGACGCACAGAGCATAGTGTTTTTTCCTAAAATCGTGGCTCTGATACCAATTGTTGCGGAAGCAGCAAAGTAAATTTTAAAAGAAATAAACTAAAGCAATTAAAGAAAGAGAAAGACACCAGAATTTAACGAGGTTCAGCCAAAATGCCTACGTCCTCCAAACACTACTGAATTAATATTTCTCTTTGAAATATTACAAAAGGAGAGAAAAGAATACTACAAGTTTTGATTGTAGAGAGAACTTGTTATTTTGGGATGATTTACAAATGAAAGTGAAGCACCTATTTATAGGTGAAGGATCACCATCAAGTTGCTCACCAAACCTCCAAGTGTCAATACCAAACCTCCAAGTATCTTCACCAAGCCTCATCAACTTGCTCACCAAGCCATTATGTGTCCTTCATGCATTTGATGTAGGTTACCATGTGTCCTTCATGCATTTGATATAATTCCATAATTTTGACACATTTCTACATTTTCATGTGTACAATATCTGAATTGCAAAGAGGGATGAGATACTTTGAACTCTCATTGTCGGAAAATAAAGTATTTCATTTTCTTTTCAACACTGTTTTTATAAGTTTCAGCTCTTGGGCATGTTTATCCAAATAGTCTTGAGGATGACGATTGTTTTGTATTTTATACTGACCTGCAGGATTCATACTCGAGTTTTAATATAAATGATACTTGCAGTTAATTAGTGATCAGAGAAGAAATAAGGCCAAAATAGTGATAAATGACATTGATAGCTTCTGTCACTAATGTGTTGCTTCTAGCAGAGAGGCTCGACGATAGTCGTGACTTGCCAGATTCTAGCCTGTAAAACGAACGTTCAACAATGTCAATCAAAACTGTTCTCTTTGGCAATTCTATACTCTTTTCTCATTCCTATAATCTTATTATTTTATATACAGCATGCAAAAATTATAGTAGATTCAATATTAATTTTTGATTATTGTATCTAGATTTGTTTTAGTCTTTCTTTTCATAAATTTAGTGATTAATTTACGTTTCTCATACTTTTAACATTTCAATTTTGCAAAACAAAAGGATAAATTTATTCAGTAATAATAATAATTATTATAATAATAATAACAAATTATTATTAGATATAAAATAAAACACAATCTATTGAACCAAAATCGGGCGTAATCTGGTATAACCCTTAGTATAAATAAGAAGAACAATAGAGAAACAGAAATAGAAAGGAGGTGAAGAGGCAGAGAGAGTGATTATAATACTCATTGATGACCGTAAACTTAGGGTTCAAAACACTTAAATACATATAAGGTTTGGTGTCTCCAACATATTAGGATTATTAGAACGAAAGCGTTTAGATAATAGATAGAGATGGGAGAGCCTTTGTTCCATTCCAAGTCTTAGGCTCTAAAAGACCTTCTTCTTCCCTCAGATACTCTTAGCCACTTTGCTCAGTCACAACAACCTTTCCTTTGTTAAACCCATGCTTAGTTCTCTGTTTCTTCCTTATCATAGCTAGAGCTACCTATTGTAACCTATTAAACTCAAACCCAATTTTGAATTTTAGAGAGATAGACGGAGGAAGAGAATATTAGAAAGCATAAGTGTTAGAATCATGAGTGAGGCGGGATTGACAAAAAAAGAAAGAAAAAAGAGTGAGGCGGGAAAGAGAAGATCTTAGAGGTGATATGAAGCTCATTAGCTGTTTATATGGTAGCCCATTAGAGGTGATATGAAATTCATTAGCTGTCTATGATAACAAGTAATGCATATGATTAATCCTTATATATATATATATATATATATATATATATTGTCAACGGCAATATCAATATAGGCCACAAAGGCCGGTTCACTAGCCAAATTCCTACATAAATCTTGTAGGCGGTGAGACTTAATCCGTGGTTGTGCATGTGCGCCTGTGTTTAGTGGACTTACCACCCGCCACTAGATTAAAGGCAATTTGCCCTTATATTTTCCTCTTAATTATGATATAACTTAAATTAATTATACGTAAGAATATATAAGTTGTATTTAATGAACATGTATCATTAAAAGAAAACAAGGTGATTTAGGTGAAATATCTTAAATATTGATTTGACTTAAGAATTATATATATAAAAGAAGATTATGTCTCTCCAGGGATCAACACGTGACGTTTTGGAGCTTTCTGGTGGTGACACAGCAGCATCATTGTTAATTCAAATTACCAATGAGTTTAAAACAATAATACACATCTACCAATGAGATTAAATATATTCTATACATAATCAAGCCTATTTTTAAATAAAAAGCCAAATTTGTTACCATTACTGTAATCAATATCATAACCACACTTCAATATATATCACGAAACTAAACGTACAACTTTTATATTTAATTATTTTTTTCTAACTTATATAAAAAATTAGAAGTATTATGTATTTGGTTCTATTTGAGCAAGATACAACTTTAATTTACAAACAAATTACATGATTTATAGATTGTACATTATTACATTAAAAATAAGGTTGTATATAATTCTTCATATACCGAATATTAAAAAATCAAACAAAAAAACTAAAATTAAATTAAATGCTTATATTCATGTAATAAATAAGTTTAAGAAATTACAATTTGAAAATCATATAACTTTTACAATAAAACTAATTTTGAAAAATGAATATCAAATCTATTTGTTGAAAATTATTTATTTTTAGATGTTAAATATATTGGTTGAAAATTATTTATTTTTAAATACTAAATAAATCTGTTTATAAATATTATTTTGTGCAATCGTGCGGATATAAATCGTGAATAAGAATCTATATCATGATTTTATCAAGGGAAGAAAAGATAAAAAGTAACAAGTATTGTGAATAAGAAGAAACTCAAGCGCGAATATCAGATTGATGACATAGTGAATCAAGAAAAACATATAACTATCAATCTTTGTATTGATATAGTTATAAGTTGGTTATCTAATTTTTGACTCTCAATACTAAGTTAATAACCAACTTATTGTAGAAATCAAGCATTATATAAATAGTTTTTAAAATAGCTTTAAAATCAAATAAATTTATTTATGAATTATCCTGCACATCACGCGGGTACAAAGCTAGCAGGCTTAAATGAAGACGTGAATACATCTTGCATCCCATGATTTGATGTGGATAAAGGGATGGTAAAACTCATCTATGTGTTTGAATGGTAACACGAAAATATGTGTATTTGACTGAGTGTTCAAAAAATTAACCTAGACATTCTGATTAGAGAAAATCGGATAAACTAGGTGGAAGGAGGAAATTTAGATGGTTATAACGGTGATTAGACAGCTCATGCGGTAATTAGCGACCTAAGCTTTCTATTTTTCTTTTAAAGAAAAAACTAATTGAAATCTTATAAAAAAAATATAGCAATTGTTAATTTATGTCTAAATAACATCTAATTATTTATTATATAGTTTGAAAATAAAATTTAACTAAAACAATATTATCTAATTAAAAGCTATCTAAAATCACCTAGGTTTTTTTCGTCTGAATTCATTAGAAGCTTAAATATCTTTTTTGTCCAAAGAAAAGCTCACATAAAAGTTAGAGGAAACAAGCCCATAAGGCCCAGTAAAATCAGAAAAGAAACTTAAAACATAGAATCTACTACAGGTTAGTGGCCGAGCTGTTTTCATTGATGAATAAATTGTGAAGTCATCGAGGATGACCCGCTGCAACATAAGATTGTAGACTATCTTGATGAACTACACTCTGTGCAATGAAAGAAGCGCCACTATTTGTAGACTTATGTTCATATACCAGGTCTGCATTGGAAATTTGAGAAAGAAGCAGATTAATTTCAGATGAAGTTGCTCTAAAGGAAGGCCACACTCTTGGTCTTTAACAAGCCAACACTAGATAAGAGGAGCCTGATACAATCGTAACAAAAGCAATTCCATGGGAGATGAGACTTTCTAATGACCATAACACACTTAAAACGTGGAGGTCCTCACTCGACCCTTTGGAAGTGAAGGCCCTTCTACTATGCAGCAACACATGACCATAAGAATTCCTCATGACCCATGCTACTCCACCCAACTTTTTTTTATTCGACCAAGATATCCCAATGTTGCATTTGAGATGAGCTCTGAGTGGTGGCTTCCACTTTACTTCATTTGGCACAATTTTCACTATATGATTCTATTTATACCCGACATCAAAATCTTGAGCCAAAAACCAGAGGGATAAGTCTTCTATGATTTTCCTTGTAGTTTCATCTGCTCTGTATCTAATACCCTTAAACAAAAGAGCATTTCTATTTTTCCAGAGGATCCATACAGTCCATGGTATTGTTCTTCTAATGGCCAGATCAATGTCTTCTCTCTTATATATCGACATGAGGTAATGAAAGTTTGAGAAAATGGAAGAAATGTCATATCCACCTTTTGGATTTGGAATTCCGGAAAGGGCCAAAAATTGTCGTGCAACCATACAGGAGAACAAGACATGGTTTGGCGTTTCACCTGTAAGCAAGCAAAGTTGGCAAATATTCTCGATGAGAATTTTCCTGACTTGTAAAGATTCTGCTACCAGAAGAGCATTACTGACAGCACGCTACATGAAGTTTTTAGTCTTTGGATCTGTTACAAATATCCACACTTGGTCCTTGATCGGGCTGAGCGATGGTAGTTCTTGAGTCTGTTAACAAAGGTTCTTTTTGTTCTCCTTTAACGCAATTTGATAACCAGTTTTGACAGTATAATCTCCACTCTTTGTATGATTCCAAATCCACGAATCTAAACACCTTGGGGCTGGTTTCATTGCTAAAGTCATCTCTATATCCGATTGAAAGAAAAGATCGTGCAACTTGTCAATTTGCCATTCCCTTTTGTTTGTTTTTAGCAGCTCTGCCAGAGTCAAAGTGCAATAAAAAATCGGTTGTTTCCTAAAAGGAGTTCTACTTGGATGTGTTGGGAGCCATTTATCAAACCAAACCTTTGTATTGTGGTCATCTCCAATTGCTACACTTATACCTTTTTCCAACAGCAGTCTACCAAACATGATACTTCGTCAACCGAATGACAGTTTTCGACCCAGCCTACATTCTAGGAATGAGGAACTTTTGTAGTATCTGGATTGTAGAGTCTTGCTAACAAACTGTCCTGGTTTTGGATCAGACGCCAAGCTTGTTTTGCTAAGAGAGATTGATTGAAAGACGACATATCTTTGAATCCTAAGCCACCCCATGATTTTGGCAAGAACATTTTCTCCCAACTTTTCCAGTGAATTTTCTATTTGTTCTCCGTTGAATTCCACCAAAATTTCGACATTGCTGAAGCAAGAGCTTTGCATGAGGCCTTTGGTAGTTCAAAACAAGCCATGGAGTGGACCGGCATAGTCATAGCTACCTCTTTTAGCAATGTTTTTTCCCCTCCTGTGGACAGGTTCCTTGCAAACCAACATGATAATCTTTTCACTAAATTATCCTGAATGAACTGAAAACATTTCTGTTTGGAGCCACTAATTCATTCCGGTAAACAAAGATAAGACCCAACCCCTCTGACATTTGCGATTCCAGATGTCTGATGAATACTTTCATTAACTGTCACAAGGACCTTCGAACCAAAGGATATAGTAGACTTCTCGAAATTGATTTGTTAGCCTGAAGCCGACACATACTTTTGTACAATCTCCATGAAGTTTTTTGTTTCCCCTTCTTTGGCTTGTAGCATAAACAAGCTATCATCAGCAAAAAGAAGGTGGTGAATCACCATATCTGAGTTATGAAATCTGAATCCCTAAAATGAGTCTTCGTCTTTCCGCCTCAATAACACTGTGAGATGAGGTTCTAACTAGTTTTTTTAAACATTAGGCAAAGTTTTACCCCTCAACTAGCACCTAGGTTTTTTTAACACTCAATCACCAATAAACACAAAAAGCGTGACGTATCTTTTATAAAAAAAGCGGGACGTATTTGAACCATAATGACATTGAACCATGTTGAACCGCAAATTAAAATGAAAAGCGTAACATATGGAGTGGTTGGACCGCAAAAACCACCTTTTCTATTAACAATATATTATATTAATACAATATTTACGTATATGCATACATGTTATACTGTATATATATATATATTACAAACACTGAATAAATATATTATATAGTGTATATATTTTCTGTCAACAATCATATATCTATAGGGCATATTATAAAGTTCATATCCTAAAATCTGTTTTTTAATCTAGTAATGGTAATAGAAAGAGTCAAAATTTTCATATAATAGTTATTAGATAGATCATTCTAACTTGATGTATATTTTCAGGTATTCATTCAAGTTTGGGTCAAGTACATATGCTTAAAGATTCATTTGACTATTTTGTCAGGTTTGATTCCTCTTAATTCGAGTTGTTTTTTTAATTATTCAACTTTAAGATTTTTTAAAAGTTTGATAGAATAAATCTAATATAATAAGTTTATTTATATTTCTTTGTGAAAAGTTGATCCCACTTTTATTAATCATAGTTTTTTTTCTCATAAAACATCGTCACCAATCAAAGTATATTTTATTTTTTTGATTTGCTGAACAGTTTTTATACCTTACTTGTATCGCACTGTACTATTCTCTTGCACTGTTAAAATCGTTGTCACCAATCGAATTCTATGATTATAGTATCAAGAAGCTCGTTGTGGGTGCAGCAGCTGATTATCACATTATTATAGGTAAAAGAAAAATTACATTTGATAGAAAGAAACTTCAATTTGGAATCAATTCATGTAGGGAGAACACGGAAAACCAGTAAGTAAATTAAAGTAAATGTTCTAACCTTTCTTTGATAATGTGCAGGAAACTGTCTATCACATCTAGGAAAACAAAGTATGTAAGTGAACACGCACCTCATGGCTATAAAATGTGGTTCATCTGCAAGGGGGAACTCATCGGACAAAGTAAGCTTCAAAATTACATTATAAGAATTGTAAAGCTTAACAGAGTTTTTAATTTATTTGATAGACAAGGAAGTGTCGACATCGGGAATCCACCAGATTTATTGTCAGAGTTCTTGACGTGAAGAAAGAGGAAAAAATGCTAGTATAAATGACCACCCTAATAAACATACAATAAAAGTGAAAGAAGGATCTGGGAATTCAACAAGCAGTAGGAGCAAAGCACACTCCATTCCAAATCCTTTCCACGAATTTTTATGTCCCATTACAAAAGTTAGAGTTTAAACCAAACAATATATTCTTGATTCACTTCTTGTCAAATCCATGCATGTTTCCTCGAATTGTCTTTTTCCCTATAGTGATAAGCTTTCTCAGGAAACCCAATGCCCATGATTAAAGTGTAAATGTGGCATAGGCATTTGGGCCTTTTAAATTCACTGAGGGAGGGAGCAACCACTATCATCTAAATCACGTATACCAACGAAATTTTTTGTATTTGGAAGTGATCACAAATCAATTGAAATGACTTTGTAGTACCATTTATTAAGCAAATAATTTTTTCTTACAAAAAATCTGTTTCTTATTGAAAATTACTCTACTTGAGAAACTAATTTAAATCTATTTCAAATCTAACTGATAACTTAAAGTTCAAGGCTCAATTCACTTATCTCTTTAAAACTTACAGTCTAAGTTCTTAGAACTAGGTTTACAATTGAGCTTCTCTTTATAGGCAACAAGAGACAAGCCCCCTTACCCTTAAATCACTCTCACGATTTCTTCCTATCAAAAAAGCTATTTTCCTTTTTCTTTTTTGATAAGATCTTCTAAAGATTCTTCCTTATCACCAATATAATTTTTAACAACCTAGAAGTCTTCCTCTCCAAGCTTCAAATAATGATCACATGCAGCTTGTTAATATCAATCTCGTGACTTCATTAACTCTCCCACGTGACATGACCGTGATATCCAATATGAAACTGCGACATCTTCATTCTCCCCTTTTTTGGCTTGATGCGCATCTTGAGCAATCAACTTCCTGTTGTGCGCAGTTTGGTTCGTGCGTTTGATAAGCAAGTTGCTACTATGCTCCCCCTAAAACTTTTCTCTCCCATGATCAGACATCTGGATCCATCTAGAGCCAAACTATCATCAGCCAATCTGTCATCTCCTCATGTTTGAGTGCACATCAAGACAAAAACAAATAAGTTTCTGTCTAATGGGTAGGATTGACCAATTAGTGTACCAAGACACATAAGCACTATCAAGAATCATAACAACCAAGACCAACTTTAGCACAAATGAGATAAAACATGATGTACTTTCCAACAAACGTCTGTTTATCAAACAAACTCGTAAGTGGCCCAAAATTATAACCAACCATATGAAGAACATCATTTTCTCTTTACACAAAATAGTTTAATACACAAAAGTTCCTTGCATTGAGTCTCATTATCCACAGAGAACCCATATTTTTTGAAGCACAACACACACTCTACTCTTTAAGACGTACAATCAGAATCAAGATTTTTGTGGCTAGATTTTCACACTATCATACCTTCATCACAAGCATTTTTTGCATTGAGAATATCAAACAGATCAGACAGCTGGAATGTCCTTTGGAGAGACATATGCACAATAATCAGTCAATAGTCTTAAATGATGTAGATATCCTTCTTGATCATATGACTGTTACAACATCACGAGTAAGGTATAGTGACTTTGTTCTTAGTAGATATACATATCTCATTCATGTGTTTTGGCAGATCATCACAAGTACGATACTTCCATCATCTGCATAAACCTGAATCAAAGATATCACTTGACTTCTCAACCTAGTGATTAAGATATTCCACACATTAGTGAAACTTGTGTAACAAGTATCACTTGACTTCTCAACTCGTATACACTTGCTCTCCTCAGCTCTCTAACCTCCTTTTCCTAATATTTAATATTTCAGTTCAGAGATCACCTTATGACGGTGTGACATGCAGTTATTTTCCACTTGTTTGATCAAAACTCATATCTATCTGCGTTTCTTCAAGTATGTGCCATCCTTTTCCAGAAACAAGCTCTTGTCTCAAATAAGCTCAGCAAAACCTCAAAACATCGTTTGGTTCTCACAAATTCCACTTGCAATTCTCAATTCCACAAAACGATTAAAAGATAGAGGTTTAGTAAACAAATCAGTCATTTGATATTCAGTGTTCACATGATCTATTATAACCAGTTTTTCCTCATCAAGTTCACAAATAAAATGATGTTGAATGTCAATATACTTAGTTCGAGAATGTTGCACAAGATTCTTAGCAATACATATAGCACTTTGATTATCACAATACACAAGAAAAATCAGAAATTGTACCAAAATCAGCATACATCTGTTTCATCCATAGAAGTTGAGTGCGACAACTTCCCAATGCAATGCATTTTGCTTTTGCTGTTGATAAGTAAACACAGTTCTGTTTTTTTCTAAACCAGGTTACCATATTGTTTCCCATGAAAAAACATCCTCCACTTGTACTTTTTTCATCATCAACACTTCCTGCCCAATCTGCATCACAATACCCTATCAAACTCGTGGTAGTATCCTTAGTGTAGAAAATCCTAAGATGCTGAGTTCCTCCCACATATTTAAGAATCTTTTTTGATGATGTGAGATGACTTTCTTTTGGATTACCTTGAAATCTCGCTCATAATTCTACTGAGAAAAAAAGATCTGGACGGCTTGTTGTCAAATACAATAATCCTCTAATCAGACTTCTATATGACGTAGCATCTATAGATATTCCTGATTAATCTTTTGAGAGTTTTTCATTTGACCTCATAGGTGTCTTTGTTGCCTTGATGTTCTTCATCCCAAACTTTTAAATCAAACTCTTTGCATATGTGCTTTCATTCACAACGATCCCATCCGGCATCTATTTTACTTGCAATCCCGAAAAGTAAGTGAATTCACCATTCATACTCATATCAAATTCTTGAGTCATGACTTCAACAAACTTATCAACCATCATCAACATAGATCTGCACTACTATGAATCCTTCAACGTTGTTTAGAGTAAACAATGTCTTGTCTACATTTTCACGTGTATACCCATGCTCAATAAAAAACGTGGCTAACCAATAGTACCACACCCTTGGTGTCTGTTTGAGTCCATACAGAGCCTTGTTGAGCTTGTAAACTGATGTGTGTGATTTTTGATGGTTTTAGAGTCTTGTTTTAGGCAGTTTTGCATCCGTTTAGATAGATTTTCCAATTACTTAGGTCTTTCTAGGTTTGTTTTGCTTTCTTTGCAATTGCATTTGGAGTTTGGAGTTTATTCTAGGAAATGTGGCTAACCTATCTGTTGTGAGGGAAGACAAATCCATTACACTCGGACTATCCAATCAGCCTTAACCCCCAAGGGCGAAGACCAGAACCACTCCTTGGTGCCCAAGCTCGTGCAAGGACTCCAAGGGCAAGATTTCTGGTTGACCAACTTAGGTCGGTTTGACCATTAGGGTTATGCAAATGACCCTATAAATACCCTCTAATCACTCTCTTATCATTTTTTATATGAGGTTTAAGCTGAAAAACTCTCTCTATTTCGTTGTTGCTTTCATTTTATGCTTGTTAAGGTACTTTTATGTTTATGCTTAAGCTTTGATGGAATGAATTTAGTTTGATCTTCTTCTTTACTTTCTGCTCTTTACTTTTATGTTCTTCATGTTTATGCAAATGAAATCTCTCTTGATCCTCCGCTCTCAGCTCATGAGGTGCGAGTAGATCCTTGTGGATCTCGAGGATAGGGAGATCGGAGGTGAATCCACCGATTCACTTGTCGAGCGAACAATGATCTAACTCCGATCTCTTCTCACATGGCTAGGCTTAATGCTGATCTCTCCCTGGTCAAGAGAGATCTGATTTGGGCTGTGACCTAAGGCTAGCGCTAAAGGAATCGGAGACTAAGTGCCGTGTGAGTGATGGTTTGATCCACAAAGGAGAGATCTAGTATGTGGGTTGGCTATTAGATGTATTGGGCTGAACTTTAAGCTTCTGATTTGGTATGATCATGGCTAGCGCCGTAATGGATCAACCGGATTGGTTAGGGATCTTCACCATGAGAATGGGTTGATCTAGGCTTATCCTGGTCTAGGGATCAGTCAATATAGCTCGGTGAGGTCGGATCGGCGAGTTTACCGCCGATCAAACCCTCCCTATCCTTTAGATCTATGCTTTTAACCTTATTTTCACCTATTGCAATTATATCACTCTATTTTTGATGCATTTTCTCTGTTTGGAATTCTTAGATTCTTTTTTTATTTTCTCTTTTAGTCTATTTTGTCATATTATCTAGATTGCAAGCTCATTTGATGTATAACCTATCTTTGTGACAGATTAATAGGTTGCTTAAACTAAGACCTAGTAGTAGATAGACTGATTACAAGAAATTTATGAGTATTGGTTCGACAAACCCACTTACTTACCCCATGCTTAGATGATTTGATCTTAAGGACCGAGAAAAATCCTTTTATCAAATTGACGCCATTGCCAAATCAGTTTTGCTTGTTCCAATTTATAGTTTGCTAGTCTTAGGATCAGGTTTAATGTCATTACTATTCTAACTTGTCTATGTTTCACTCAGCTTGGATCTACAAGGACCAATCTCCAATCCTATTGACAAGTTGTTGTTTCTGTCCTTGTAAGCCTCACAGGTACTCTTCGATAGCCGGACGCGAGGGCACCAAAAACAACCCAAATTTCGCATCTGCCCTCGTTGCTAGAAACCAAGTTCAAAGAATTTCGTACCCCTTGTTCCCTGTCCTCGATATGGCCACCTCATCAGCAGACGAGTACACTGATCAAAACAACTCCGATGCTCTTGTTGAGATACAAGCACGGATGATAGGAGCAGCGGATGAACCAAAGACATCCTATCCGTGGTACGGAATCACTCCACCACCTGTGCTGAACCAGAACTTTGAGATCAAGGGAAGCCTCATTGCTATGGTCCAACGAGTCAAGTTTCATACACATCATGCGAGGATCCCTTTGAGCACCTTGATGAGTTTGAAAGGTTGTGCAACACTACCCAAATAGACGGATCAAGCAATGATGCACTCAGATTACGGCTGTTTCTGTTTTCACTCGCGGAGAAAGCACAAAATTAGGAGAAACATCTACCTCCCGGTCAGATCACGTCTTGGACTATTCTTGAACAAATTTTACTCGCCTTCCCGCACAGCAAACTTACGCACCGCAATCTTTCATTTCACTCAAAAGCGCTCGGAGAGTTTCCCACATGCATGGGAATGATTCAAAGATTACGTTACCCAATGCCCCCACCATGGATATACAATTGAGTCCCTACTCAGCACCTTCTACCGAGGGATCAGATCGAGGTATCGGAAGCTGCTAGACACGGTGAGCAACGGGAACTTTATGCACAAGGACACATCACTGCTGGATGGGAACTTATTGGCATCCTCACTCAAGCTCAAGAACAGTATAATGAGGGTGATGCACACAGTAGAGCCTACTCTACGGACTCAGCCGCACCAAGCAAAGATGAAATCCATATAATGAATGCCAAGATGGCCCATTTTCTGCGAAATAAACCGACACCCGTACCAACTAAAGAAGCAATGCGAGTGGAAGAGGTCAGTCTCCTAGAACAAACCCCTTCTACAACTGTCTCTCAACCGGCTTTATTGGATATGTTGCAAGCGATTTTGCAAGGGCAAAAGAGTGCGTCCGGTGAGCTCACAGAGAAGTTAGCCGAAATCAACAATCGCTACACTAACCTTCATTGTATGCTTGGAGACATAAATACGAGACAACAACAAGTAGAACAAAAACAAGCTACATTGCTACCCACCCCGATTTTACACTCATGCCTTGCATGTCCACCTCGCTCAACCAGCGAGGACCCAAACAATTTTCCTTCATTCCACTCGACACAGAAAGTAATTGCACCAACACTGAGGCTACTAATACTGGGGAGAGTATAGTCGAAGAAAGGGGGGTGATTCACAAACACAGTTTATTAATCAGCTCACGTTTCCCTCAATCCTCGATAGTCTGCCTCGCGAAAAGTGTGAACGAGGACATAATGTTCCAAACGTCGCCATCATTATAACCAAGGAAACAGAGGGAGTTAACCCGCTCCCACCCATTCATCCCCGTCTACCTTTCCCAAAGAGCCATATAGAGTGTATTGCTGAGAAATACAAGACTCAACTCCTCAAGCAGATTAAAGATATTGAGTTTCCAATTCCATTANTGCCTTTATGTTGATGCCACCATATCATAAGTTCCTCAAAGACGCGGTAAGGGAGAGTACCAAAGAGATTGAAGGAGAAGTAACACTAACACATGAGATTAGTACAATTATCCTGAGGAAAGAAGCACCCAAAAAGTTAGCCGACCCCGGTACCTTTACTATCTCGTGCTCT
>OVBA01007852.1:0-13658 GCA_900406435.1 Lepidium aucheri | reverse complement strand
AATGAAACCACATATCAAATTTTAATATTTCAAGATTAAACCACATATATATATATATATATATGAAATTACATATTAAATTTCAAGATTAATATATGTATAATACGAATTTGTCGATACATTCAAATATATAAATCAATACATATTAGAAATAAACAATAAAATATTTAGTTCAAATAAATATAAGTAATTATGTATACACAGAAAATTTATGATAATCTAATCCCGTGCAATCGCACGGGACATCATCTAGTATAGTCATATGTGATATGAAAGTCTTTCAATGAGGTTCTTAAAGTCTCTCAAATGAAAAATTATCTCTCATCTCTCTTATTTTTTCATTATTTTTATTTATTTTAATGGTGAAAAACTCATTGAGAGATTCCCACTAAAAATGGTCTTAGTTTCGATGTAATATTTTAGTTTAATTATGTTGGAGAGTCGACAACAATCTTAAAACAATTTATCAGGAGAGAGAATAACCTCACTCTTCTAAAGCCCAGCCCAACTTACATTATAGCCCACATGCAGTAATCTGGGATCTATCACACTAATAATCCAATGTGGTTTGATTGGAAGTAAATTTTAATGAATTTTAGAAATTTTATAAGATTTTTTAATCTAGACAAAAGATTTTGATTTCAAAATCATACAAAGTGAATTTAAAAATCAAGCAAACTAGAACTAAAATTTATACCGATTGGATTAAAAATCAAAACAAAATAATTTTGTTGATAAAAACAAAAATATAGTATACTTCTTCATTTATAGTTATTGGCCATGGGCATAACGAAAAACGGGACGAGAAATTATGAAAATGGATCAAGAATGCTAAGTTCAAAAAATTAGATTTACTTTCCAAAAAATTCTACAAAACGGGACAAAAATTTTGGGAATCGGGAATGGTATGAGTTTTTTGAGCTCAAAATTTACTTCCGTAACTATTTTCAAAATTTGACTAAATCGAGAAATTGTGGTATATGTACAGAAAATAGAATGGGAAATACGAGTAATCAAAAAACTAAAAGTATTATTATAAATTATATAATCAATATAACAAAAATAAAAATGTATAAACGATATATTGATATTCAATACACAAAAATATAAAATTACAGTGTTAGAATTTGTAATTAAGTGACCAACATTACTATTTTTTACCAAAAACACTAGTATATCCATATTAAATCATTTGTATTCATCATAAGATTTTGAAAATTTAAGTCAAATATTGTTATAGGCTTGATTTTAACTATTTGAAATATATCTAATATTTGAATCTAGTATATTTTTGCATTTTGTTAACCTAAAGAAATAGCCAACAGGAATTCTGGAAATTCTCGAACTCATTCCCAATTTTTTCCCTTACCTGTTTGGATCTTATTTTTAGATCCGAACGAAAACTTATAATTTCTCATTCCTAAAAATGACGGGAATTATGGGACAGGAGGAGACGAGAGTCCTAATAACTCAAGACTAATAATCAGAGTTCAATAAACAAATTATAGTGAAAAATATAACAAACTTCTTTGGATCTATAGTCAAAGTTCAACAAAAAATTTATAGTGAAAATCATTGATTATTTATGCTCTTTCAACCAACAAATTTAATTGATGCATTTAAGCGTATATGCATTGATTTAACTTGACGTGACTCTTTAAATCAGAAGAACCCTTTTCGCTATTTGCATTCTTGTATTGTTATTGAAAAAATCCAGCTTAGCAACAACAAACTTTCATTTTATTGAAGCCATTGCTCATATTTTCTGATCATGCGCAACTAACAGTAGGCATTCCGGTATTCGGGTTAGTTTTGAGTACTATCCGATCGAATCTAATGTTTCGGATATGAGAGTTTGATACTCATTTTGGAACCAAGTATTATTCAGTTCGGCTCCGGTTTGTGTCCTCTCGGGTTCAGATCGGTTCGAGTCTATAATTTTTATACCCATTTAAGAACCAAAACAAATTCGGTTTGGTTCCGGTTTTGGTACCTATTCGAATTCGGGTATAAAATTGTAAAAAAAAATCAAGTGTATTATATACCTAAAAATACCCCAAAAATTAGGTATTCGGGTACATTTTCATATATTTGGGTACATTTTCGAGTATTCGAGTATTTCGGGTATCTAAATACCCGAAATATTTGGATACCTGTTCGAGTATTCGGGTACTCGTCCGGATATCGAGTAATATCCGGAACCGATCTGATACTCGTGGGTACTCTATGCCAAAACTCAATGATTACTTTTGCTTATACCCGAATCGGACCCAAACCAAAATTCAGGTTCAGATCTGATTCGATTTTTTGGGTCCAGATAAAATGCTCAGGGCTATGCACGACCATCTTTGTCATTGTAGGAGCATTCACCACTTAGGTTATATTTTTATCATAAAAAAATTTATTTAGTTTTGGAATTCACTTGGTATGACTTTAAATTTAGTTTACTTTTCAAATCTATGTGAATTTTAAATTCATTTCTATGATTTTAAAATCAAATAATTTTGTCTAGATTTAAAAATTCTTATAAAATATTTTTTTGTCAACAGAAATTTTATAACAAGTAGGCAGAATCCTCAAAAATTACCAGAGATTTCAAAACAAAAGTTTCTCCTCTAAGACTAAGTGCAAGAAAATATACATGTGAGTCACCATCCTTTGAATGTAACCAATCAAACATGTATTCTTTCAACATACTGTTGTAATAGTGTTTTGATTGTTAGAAGTCTTAACCCCTCGGTCTCTTAGCTTCCATTTGATAAAATCTGAGAACCTTTCTTTACGAAGTTAATTGTTTAGGTCAACTTCAATGAGACACTGTAATATCAAATTTGGTATAAAATTCACTTTAATGGAATACTAAAAATATGTTAAAAAACTAAATTTGATGTTATTGTTACGGTGTTACACTAAATTTGATGTACCACTATTCATAACACTATAGTTTAAAATACTAATATTTTTTTTCATTATTAATATATTTGAAGTAATACTAAATTAGTTTTTTTTTATTTTATGGATCTTTAATTTAATAGTATAATAATAGAAAACACTCCTTCCGCTTACTTATAGTTGATGTTTTAGGAAAAAAAATTATTTTAAAAGATTGATGTTTTGGATTTCCAACACATATTTAACTTGGAACTTCTTCTTTTGTCCTCAATTATTTCTTTTCTTCTCTTTTCTTAACTATTTTATTTTTTATTTTTTAAAGTAATAAATGAGGTTAAAGTGTAAATTTTACAAATTTTCTTAATAAGTGTGAAAATACTAAAACTTCAACTAATAAAAAACAGAAGAAGTAATATTTTAGCATAATATTTGATATCATGGTTGGAGTTAAAAAAAATGACACTATAACATTAAATTTGGTGCAACTTCAATACCGAAAATAGTGTTACTATTATTGGAGTTCCTCTTAGCGTTACATATAACAAAAAGAAACAAAAATCAGTTTATATTAAACCAAACCAAAACAAACCAAACCAAACTTCCAATATTTCCAATAAACCAAACCCCTCAAGTATAGAACAACATTGCAACTAGTAGAGTCGTAAGCACTTTTTTTTTTTATTTGATGAGACCCGTATGGGATGAGACACGAAACAAATATTAATTTTTTTTTTCTTAGTTTTTTTTTTTTGGGGCTAAATTATATGTCTTCCCTAGATTTTTTGTTTTCTGGGAAGCTTTCTAAAATTATGTGATTTTCTCATTTGTGCCTCTCCTTCTTCACCACCATCAAATTAGGGTTTTTTGTTTTCTTTTTTCGGGCGAGTTTTTGGCGAGTGCCCTAAGATTTAGTGATTAAGTTTTTGTCTGACAAGAGATCTAATTAGCTTGTGTTTCCTCTTTGTTTCTTTGTTATCATCCTCTCTTCTTCTTGCCACCATGTTCTGGAAGTTGACTGCTCTTTCTGCTGCTTCACCTGTGAGTAGAAGTTTCTATACACGAATCTAGATTGTTATCGTCTTCTTCTGAATTAGATTGTCAAGTGAAGATTGGGGAAATGATTTTCAGATTTCGTTCGCTAATTGAAAATGAAAACAATAGGACAATTTCCTCCGTGTAGCGTCCTTGTGTGTAGTAATATATGCTTGTTTGATTTCAGATGACTCTTGCAGCTTCGAATTCGTTGTTTTCTTCATGCCACAGTTTTTCGAGGATGTTTTGTCAGAGATTTTGCATTCCAATATCCAATAGCTTTATAGTCCTGGTTATATCTGACTTAAGTATTCAAAGTTCTGTATCGTTGTGGTAGCTCTATCATGCTTATCATTATAGTGACTTACCGAGGAAAATGGTCATATTTTCAAGTTCTTGGAAGCTAGTAATATGTATAGACAAAAGAGAAATCAGATATATATGATATTCTTGCGGTGAATCTGCAGTTCTGATTCGTTTTTTATATCTTTTACTTGCGATTCACAGGTCGAGTCTATATTAGACAAGGAAGACTTCACTTTGGAAGAACTCTTAGATGAGGAAGATATAATCCAGGAGTGCAGAGCTTTGAACAGTCGGCTCATAAATTTGTAATTCTTTTTAGACGTCCTCATTTTCACCTTGTTGTAGTTTATGTGTAGATTTGTTATGTTTTTTCGTTTTTACTATGACATGTGTTTTGTTGTTTTCTCTATATTAACTATTCTTAAAAATTTTGAAAAGGATTTGCCAGCCAGCAGATATTGCACAAAAAGTAGATAGAATCAGGGCATAGTTCCTTTTGTTTTCTTTGCAGGACCACCCTGGTATACTAAGGAAGTTTTAGTTTCTCATTGTAGTAGCAGCTGTTGCAATGTTGGCCTTTTATGCTTTTATTTTATATGCTCATTTGCAGTCTGAGAGAAAGAGCCCAAGTGGAACAGCTATTACGTTTTATTGTTGAAGAATCTCCTGAAGATGCTGATAGCAAGCGCGCTTTCAAGTATGTGCCGTGTAGTTTGTTAACAGATAATTTCCTTGCTTTTTGCTGATTATATTTGTATCCAAATGTACATTTGACTTGATTTAGAATATATCTGCTAATTATCTTGAACCAAAAATGATTAATTTCAAGCATGTCTTTCTATTAGGTTTCCTTTCATCTCCTCTGAAGTTTTGACCTGTGAAATCGATGTTATTCTCAAAACTTTAGTGGACGAGGAGGAGGTATTGACTAATTCTCTTCTTCCTAAATCTGATGAATGCAGAACCTTCGTTTATTGGAGTTTGATGTTTCCTCTGGTCATTTAATAATATTTCTTGTTGCAGCTAATGAACCTACTTTTCTCCTTTTTGGAACCCAATCGTTCGCACAGTGTAATGCTAGCTGGGTATTTCAGCAAGGTAATGTATTCATTGTACACCTTAAATTGTTCATTTTAGAATTTTAATTCTGAAGGCTTTTAAGATTTTATGTCTCCGCATGTTTGCTACTTACTAATAACTCTTTTGGGTATAGGTTGTCATATGCCTCATGTTGAGGAAGACGGTCCCGCTGATGAACTATGTTAAAGTAAGTTCTATTTGGATCTTTATTTGAAAATCTTGCAAATAGCACAATCATATTTAGCTCTGACTGGAAATATAATATTATGGCTAAAATTGATCGACTGGGATGTCTCCTGTCCTTGTAATTTTCTGTGCTCAATATTTCTTTTTAGACCTACCATTAATTGTAACTATACTAAGTTGATATAAAACTACATTGTGGCCAAATCCTTGAATTGTTTGATACATTTTTGAGATGCACTTCTGTTTGAAACCTGTTAATGTGTGAATTATGTGGTGACTGTCGACATAAAAGTAGCATATAATGTTTTAAAATATCATATACAGGCCCATCAGAATGTATTCCAGCAACTGGTCGATTTGATAGGAATCACCTCCATTATGGAGGTAAAGCGTCCTCCTGTTATCTTTATATTTGATTCTGTTAATCACTTTTGAGCTAAGGTTAATATGATTTATGTAGGTTCTAATCCGGTTGGTTGGTGCGGATGATCATGTGTATCCTAACCACCTAGATGTGATGCAATGGTTAGCAGATAGCAATCTGCTTGAAATGATTGTGGATAAGCTTAGCCCATCAGTAAGTGTAATCCGTAAAAGCTTGTATGCATTCCTATCATTCCGCTGAAAATGCTGAAATTATAAGAAGCATGGGCTTTCACGAGTTACTTCTGATTTCATTGATTTTTTGTTGTTTTAATAAAACGTGGCTACTACCGGAGCTACTGAAAAAACACATTGTTTTAGCTTTATATTCAATACGGAATAGTTGGAGAGACTTTCCTGTAATTGCACATCTCTGTTTTACCTTCTCGGTAGGATTGTTGATTACCTACTTCCGAATCCCTAAATACTCTTAAACAGAGCCTTTTTTGTCAAACAACAAAACTTGATTCCTAATTTTGATCACTTCGGGTATGAATATTCACAAATTTTGTCTTCCTTTTCTGTTTGGATCAGAATTCTCTTGAAGTACATGCAAATGCTGCCGAAACACTCTGCACCATCGCTCAGAATGTACCATCACCTTTGGCTACAAAACTCTCTAGTTCAAGGTTTGTATTATATTTTATTATTTTGTTGGGTATGCTGAAACATATAATTTTTCGATAATTCACTGATATTTTTGTTTGCAGTTTTGTTGCGAGGATATTTAGCCATGCTTTTGGAGATCCCCAGTCCAAATCTAGCCTTGTCCACACACTTTCTGTGTGCATTTCGTTGTTGAGCCCAAGAAGATCTATGGTTTCTTCTCCCTTTATGTATTCATTCAGGGGCCAGCAAATGTTTGAGTCTCCAGTATCTGTGAATCCGGAAACTATTGCCACCATGCTGCCTAGACTTGGTTAGTGACAAATGACCCATTGTGTTCTGTACATGAGTGCATATTCGTTTCTTCTTTTTACTGCTGAATATCTTTCAACGTAACATTTTACTAGTTTCTAGGACTGATTGTAACTTTTTCTGATTCATCTTAAAATTTGTTGACTCATACAAATTTTAGTGACAATTAGTGTATGCAAAACAAATGATAATCTTCTAGTTTTATTTTTTAATTCCCGATGCTTCATTCCTCTTCCTTAATAGTAGCTTCTGGGTAAGTGCTTTGATTTTCTAGCTGAATTGATCTGAACTCTCATTTTTACTGCCCATATATGTTAGAATTTTGACCCCTTTTTATGGTGCGTGGATCACTTGTTGGATTTACTATAAGGATTTCATCTCTGGTACAGGTGACTTTGTCGCACTCTTAAATGTGACTTCTGATGAAAAGATATTACCTACAACCTATGGGCAGTTGAGGCCTCCTCTTGGCAGTCATCGTCTGAAGGTCAGGTTTTATTGTGAAATTTTAGCAATAAGATGGACCTAGCATCAGATTTTTTGGAACTACTTATGTACTCCTATGCGTGTTTTATGTTGTATAATATTTTCTGATTTTGATTGTTGCTGATGGGTTTCCTTAGATCGTGGAGTTCATGGCTGTCTTGTTAAAAACTCGAAGTGAAGGTACAGGAAAAGAACTAGCCAGCTCTGGAGCTATTAGAAGAGTCCTTGATCTGTTCTTTGAGTAAATACTTCTCTCTGGATTGATTATGGAATTTTTAATTATTTGGTACTCTGCACGTCTCTTACGTTGTGCTTGGCTCGATTCATTTTTCAAGTGTTCAATCCAACTATGCAGGTACCCATATAACAATGCACTGCACCATCAGGTTGAGAGTATAATAGTATCGTGTTTGGAAAGCAAAAACGAGGAGATTATTGACCATCTTCTCCAGGATTGTGATTTGATTGGAAAAATTCTTAAAACAGAGAAACAGCCAATTCTTTCTGGTGATAAGCAGGTATAGTTGTTTCATACATGCATATTGGTGTGCACACTGTTATGGAACAAATTCTGCCGTTGTACTGTGAGGCAAGATGTGGAACATCAGATTGTGTGGTTTGCAAAGCAATTATAGNTTTTTTTTTTTTTCCCTTTTTTTTTTTTTTTTTTTTTTTTAATCTTTTGGTTAGATTAGAAGATAGCCTGTTATATCCAGTTTCCCACTTGTCTAATAGAGAAAGTGTACTAAGTTACTGATATACTTTTTTGCAGCCAACTTTAGCTGCTCCTGGAAAGCAGGCTCCGCGGGTGGGAAATGTAGGACATATTACAAGAATTGCAAACAAGGTTGTTCAGCTGTCAACTAACAGTAACCAGATAAAGACTTTGCTTGAGGTTCGTTTAGCATTTTATTGTAACAATGATTGCAGATTTACTGTTGTATGCAGTATATTTTTTCAACGTATGACTATTTGAGCTATTAAATAACTGTGCTAATTGGTGTTTGTGAGTATTTATGTGCTCGCATTTCTTCTGTACTCTTGGTAATCAGCCAGTGTAATTTACTTGGATTCTTACTGCCGAAATTTTGTGATCATACATTTGCATTTCGTTTGTTAGGTACAACTTTCTGATTTGTACCGTTTTTCTTTGCTAGGAAAATAATGAATGGGGCGAGTGGGAAGCAAATACATTGCATGATCGAAACACAGTTGAGAATGTTTATCGCTGGGTTTGCGGGTATGCCTCTTCTCAGACCTTTACGGCCTCTTGTCATACCTATTTATGCAACTTATTATGCATATACGCTTTCCAGAATTTATTTGCTAGGTTTTCGTAGTAACACACAGAAATGTTATAGGAATGTTGGCCCAAACACCATTGGGGTTAAAGATGATGTCTCTGTATCTAATTTTTCTAATCCTGATATCGTCTCTTGATAACAGTCAGTTATTTTTCCTTCCCACGCAGACGCCCGACTGCATTACATGATAGGACTAGAGACAGTGACGATGATGAGGTTCACGATAGGGATTATGATCTTACTGGTTTAGCTAATAACTTAAACCAGTTCAGATACAACATGCAAGAGAACAATAGTGCTGGGGAGGTAGTTGTTAATCTCTCTGACTAGTATATTTAATACATTTGGCTGAATCTGAATTCCATGTTTGTGGTTCCAGGATAATGGTTCCAACGACAGAGATGATGAGGTATGCATTATAGTTAGCTGCTCTATGTGTAATGGAAGTACTGCCAACTATAAGTCTGACTGTAACATTTCGTATAGGATGTCTACTTTGATGACGAATCTGCTGAAGTTGTTATATCATCTCTAAGGCTTGGTGATGAACAGGCTAAGTAAGCTGAAAATCCGATTTAAACAACTCAAGTATCCATATTAGAGGGAAAAATAAAAAAGAATTATGGATGGTTTCTAAAATCATGGAAATTGTTTTTTTCTTTGTGCAGCAATTTATTCACAAGCTCCAACTGGTTCACATTCCAAGGAGATGAATTGGGTGAAAACACAGGGAATGGAGCGATTGCTTCTGAGGAAGCAATGGAAGATGTAAGCTTGAACGAAACTTCCGGTGGTGGAAATGGAAATAAAGAAGACGAAGACTGTCCGATTACGGAAAACAAGAACCCTTTCATTGACTCACCTGCAGCTATAGCCTCAACCTCAGAAGCAGTTACTGTAAGCACTGATATTGAGATTGATGAAGATGTGGGTTTAGATGAGTTGTCGCCAGAATGGGTTGAACGTGGTGATTCATCTTCAACTGCTACACCCGTCACAGAAGATTCATCACTTGAAGACGATGTGAAAATGCCTGATGTGAGAATCCCAAATGGTTCTTCATCCTCAGAAGGTGAGATTAGTCCAAGATCACCGCCTGTACCTTCATTGTTTGGAAAGGACGTTGAGTTTGTGGGAGTTGAGCCAGAAGGAACCGAAAGGGCAATGGATCAAGCTCTTAAAGAAGGCATAGTGGGAGAAGCAGGACCAATGAAGAGGAACAACACCGCCACAACGTCTTCCCCTAAAAAGGAGAGCCCTGATGATAGTATGCAGGAGTACAACGACACTAACTACTGGAAGGTTGATCATGAGGTGACTGTAGTTGAATGACGTGGCACAATCGTTGTCTGAAAGATTGATGACATGGGACAATCATTGTCTAAAAGGATTTTCCTAAACAGACAAAACAAACAGGGAAGGGAAGGTACGTGTGAATGTACAGTACTGCTAAGTCTTAAAAGTCATCTTTGTTTTTGTTTTTGGTTTTTTCATGTTTTACCAAGTGACTAATTTGCTCCTTTAGTTTTTTTTTTTACAAAAATATGGATGCTTTTGCTTTGCCTATCAAGGATTTATATTTTACTCACCTTTTTTTTTTTACTTAGTTACGTTTGAATATTTGAAAATTATTGGGACTCTTTTCTTGTAAAGACTTTCGTGAGGTGGCACGTTCTTGGATAATAAAAACTGAATATTAATTGGCTGCAGATACGTTACTAATGTGTTACTCTGAATATTAATTGTCTCTAAACTTTTTCTCCATTAGTAAATGAATCATATGTTACTAAAGTGTAAAATCTTAAGCTTCAGGTAGTTTTAGGTTTATGTACAATTGATGAATTTAATTTGCGAAGAATGTTAATTTAACCTATCTTGAATTTTGGATATTGTTGATTAAACCTTCAATTTTTTGTTGACTTCTGAAAAACGGTCAACTTTGCGTTGATTAAGCCAATTTAATCTTTCGTAAAAATAAATTCAAAATTGACCATAAAATCGAAAGTCAAATTAGAAATTAGAATTTTTTTCACTTCTTTTCTTTCTTATGAAAAACCCATAAGCTTAGTTTGCTTTTTTCTTTAAAAATGAGCTCAAATTCGTCAATAAAGTCTCAAAGACAATATTTTAAATCGACGAATTTGAACTCATTCTTGGTAGAAAAGAGCAAATCAAGCTTATGAATTCTTCATAACGAATATAAAAAGTAAATTAGACTTCCAATTTCCAATTTGACTTTCGATTTTAGAGTCAATTTTGATTTCATTTTCGCGAAAAGTTAAATTGGTTTAGTCAATGCAAAGTTGCGGATTTTGTTTAGAAGTTAACAAAAAATTAAACGTTTAATCAACCATATCCAAAATTTAAGGTTTAATCAACCATTTTTGGTAAATACAAAATTAAATTAACAATTTTTCTCAATTTAATTTATGACCGTTAAGGGAAGCAAGTTCGGTGTTAATCTCAGAAATGCAGATATTTTAAGCATCTTTTGCAAAAAAGATTTCCGATTAACAATATTTTGTAACTTTTAATTTTATGGTCACAATATAATCATTGTCACCAATCATAACTTAGACGAAATGGATTTCCCGTATACTTGATTTTCTAGCTATTATACTCTAGTTTTGTATGTCTTTTTTATTAGTTCCATTAGGATTATACCCATGTTACAATGCGGCATTTGACTAATTTTTAAAGTTTATTCACTTATGTTGTTAGATATGTACTGATATTTTAGAATATTATTTTAAAGATGTTTTAGAAACCCATAACTCGAACTAAAATTGATATGTATTAGAGGAATCCAACCTGACAAAATATCCAAATGGGTTCCAAATTTATATACTCAAAAAACTGAATACGAACCGAAACCAAATCAATAATCAAATTTTAGTTTTCTAGAGGTTTTTTTATTATTGTTGTTTTTAATTTTAAATTTTTATATAAAAATACCTCTCAACTCGAACTTGATCTATACTGAACCGAACCATATCCCAAAAGTAAAAAGATCCAAATAAATCTTAAATCAAAAGAACCAAAATACAGAATTAGAGAAACCAAACCCGACAAAATACTAGAAATGAGTCCTAAATCTATGTACCGGAAAAACAGAATCCAAATCCGAATCAGAAACGAATTTGTAACTGTCTTTATTAATTTTAGATTTTATTTTACTTTTTCTATTAAATATTTATTAGTTTTGAATTTTTATATAAAAATCTAAAAAATCCATTTTATGCCTATTTTTAAAGGGTTGTTATGAACTTAAATTAATTTTATTTTATAGTGTATAATGAAATTTAAATGAAAGTGTTTCCCGCTTTAATATATAAAATTTTGAACTTTTATATAAAAAATCTGTAAAACCCCATCTTTAATTTTATGTCGTAATTTATAATACAGTTATATCTTATTATATAAAGAAGGATTTCTCAAAGTTAGTAATTAACAGGATCCTTCCACGTGTCAGATCTAATGATCCAAAATTTTCCTCGATTTATCTATTTTTAAAAAACTAGGTAATATATATATTTAAATAGACTTTTTTAATATTTAGATAATCCTAATCAAAAAAGAATTCCTAACATAAAACAAATGTTAATCTAAAAGGAAATCAAGAATATTAATAGTTAAAAAATTAATTTTAACAAAAAGTAATTTTCATTACTAATCTTATTATATAAAGAAGAGTTTCTCAAAGTTAATAATTAACACGATTTTTCCACGTGTTGGATCCAATAATCCGAAACTTTTCTCTATTTATCTATTTTAAAAAAACTAGATAATATATATATTTAAATAGATTTCTTCAATATTTAGATAATCCTAACCAAAAAGAATTCCTAACATAAAAGAAATCTTAATCTAAAAGGAAATCAAGAATATTAATTGTTAAAAAAATTAATTTTAACAAAAACGATTTTCATTATTAATCTTATTATATAAAGAAGGGTTTTTCAAATTTAGCAATTAACTGGATCCTTCCACATGTCAGATCCAATAACTCAAAATTTTTCTAGATTTATTTGTTTTAGAAAAACTAGATAAAATTTATCTTTAAATAGATTTTTTCAATATTTAGATAATCCTAATCAAAAAAGAATTCATAACATAAAAGAAATTTTAATCTAAAAGGAAATCAGGAATATTAATTTTTTAAATACTAATTTTAACAAAGAGTATTTTTTAATCTTATTATATAAAGAAGAGTTTTTTCTCAAAGTTAGCAATTAACATGATCATTTTACGTGTTCCACGTGTTAGATCCAATGATCTAAAATTTTCATGGATTTATTTATTTTAAAAAAAACTAGATAAAATATATCTTCAAATAGATTTTTTTCAATATTTAGATAATACCAATCAAAAAAGAATTTTTAACATAAAAGAAATTTTAATCTAAAAGGAAATCGAGAATATTAATTGTTAAAAAATTAATTTTAACAAAAAGTTATTTTCATTACTAATTTTATTATATAAAGAAGGGTCTCTCAAAGTTAGCAATAAACAGGATCCTTCCACGTGTCAGATCCAATGATCCAAAATTTTCCAAGATTTATTTATTTTTTAAAAAGTAGATAAAAACATATATTTAAATAGTTTCTTCAATATTTAGATAATCCTAATAAAAAAAATCCTAACTTAAAAGAAATCTTAATCTAAAAGAAAATTGGAAATATTAATTGTTAAAAGATTAATTTTAACAAAAAATAATTTTCATTACTAATCGTATTATATTAAAAAATATTATATTAAAAAATTTATTTTTATAAAACAAAGTATTATTATTATTATCTTATTATATAAAGAAGGGTTTATCAAAGTTACTAATTAAAAGGATTCTTCCATGTGTCAAATCCAACGATCTTATTATACAAAGAAGATTTCTCAAAGTTAGTAATTAAAAGGATTCTTCCATGTGTCAAATCCAACGATCATAAAGTTTTTGGTGATATATTTAAAATTTTTTTTAAAAAATGTAACTATATCACAAAATATTTATATCTATTTAAAATTCTATTATATGAA